>JAMKCH010085491.1:0-42931 GCA_023653785.1 Ophioderma brevispina
TTTTCTTTCTAGAATGTAGACTTTTTACATACATAATCAAATATTGCAAATACAAACCAAAATAGATACTCGGAAACTCATGGATGACACTGCCCTTAATGATATCAAAACCTAAGCCTTGTTCACTGTTAGAACCAATCTACACTTTAGCACTATCAATAAATGTGAATGTGACAAAAAGTGATTTATACCCTCTCATATGATGAATAATCAATGTAATAACTTAAAGGAGAACCAGTACTAAGAATGATTTATATAAGATCCCTATAAAATATTATTGAACACACTATCGCGTGGTTTCATGAAAAAACGGAATTACACGAACCATAAGAACATGAATTACAACATTGGGCGACCGACAAGGCGCTATTTGAAATTCGCGCTATTGTAAATGATATATATATACGTGTTATGCGATACGGACGTCACATTAGCTCCATACACATTCACCAGTGAACGCTTTCATAATGTGTATGTCCGCATTTCATGTATTACGCAAACTGCCGCGGTATCGGCAAACCTTTATACATTACGCGGTGTTTTAAATACAGCATGGTCAGACTAAGTGGTTTTAATTCCTTTTTATGGTTAAAATAATTTCGTTTTTCGATGAAACCACTCTAATATGTGTCAATAATTATTTTATTGAATATATTGTATAATATTTTTATTCGTTGTCGGGTTCTCCTTTAAAAGGAAATCATCCTTCCTGAAAATTAAACTCTTATGTCGCGTTTACAGAATCTAAATTTTGTTAAGGGGAGTGGTCCGAGATTGCATCAGACAATAATTACCGTCAATAATCTATAGATTGTATATCCTTTATTCACTAAGACTTAGAGAATAAAGGGTATGATTTTGGGAACCGGTACTGTCTCTTTAACGATGAATTGAACCCAAGGCTATACCATTATTTTAAGTGAGAAACTAGCCGGAGGCCGAGTTCTTCCACGCAAAAATATTGTGTCTCCGGGTTCATTCGTCCGTAAAGAGAGTACCGGTTCCCCAAAGCAACCTTATTCTCATTCTTACACATCTTTATCATTTAAGATCACCTTCAACCCAATTTCGCTTGCTTTACGGCTTAAATACAACAAGAAAGGACTGCCATCACCCAGTGACAACAATCGAACAACCCGTTGAACGCAACGATCATAGCAACGAGAACTCCACGTAGGCAGGCGCGCGCGCAAGTAGCAAACGCGGTATGCCGCGCGCTTCAACCTAAAATAACTTCAATACGCAGTGCGTACTTACTACCTGGGTTCAATTAAAGATTAAACCCGAGCAGCAACCAATGAAATTGCTTAATTTTCACAGATGTTTAAGAATTTGGATATTATACCTTCCCAATTATGACACAGTTACCCGCCACTGGCATTACGGTCCAACCCTAGTTAAAACAGACTGTTTCACCACAGATTTGAGTACTACATATCATTATGCCCCGCCACTTGTCACACATTTCTTTCACAATGGATTTGACAGTGGACAAATGAGAACTAACTCGGTTTAAATGTGTGACTGTTTCGTGAATGCAACATTACCTTCCTTGAGAAGGCTAGCACACAGCTACAAGCAGATCTCCTGATTAAGCCTCATAACGATGAATTGTATTAGCATCCAATTTTGCTTTTAAAACAATTCAGATTGGGTTTTAGTGGTCCTCATTGGCTTCATGTGTATTCGTATTTCATGGACAGTACATCTTGTAATTCACCCATCTGTGACAACTTGGTTGGGTGTGCATTTTAGTTGTGTCCAAAGATTTAACTGCCCACGACAGAATGAAGATTTGGGGGGGGAACACTTGAAAGCGTTCAATTTGAATTTGCCCAGCACTAACACGCCAAGTTAAAATTCTATAAAAAAGAAGTAGAGATCTTACCTGACGACTTCACCATATTGGAGGAAATAAGGTAGCGAATAAACTGCTTCATGTTACTGTAAATAGCCCGGCCTTCTTCAACGCAGTACAATTGTGGAGAAGTTATCGTCGGCAACACCATCTGTGCAATGCCGTCAAGGAATTCAACGATATACGTCCTTTTTGAGTTTTTTGCTTTTTATTTTCCTACAGGGGGAGCAGGGCTAGTCCTTTCTTGTTGGAGTATGTAATTCTGTATCCAGCCTGCTCAAAAGAAAATGTACAATCAAAAGCCGATTTTTTTCAATTTATTCTCAACATAAGTAAGTTGTTTTGTATATCAAATTAAAGAGAAAATACCAGGCTTTCCAGGATTTTTTTTTCATCTCATGTGGCTTGTTTTCAATTCGGGAGATAACTCTAGTTTACTGCGGAACAAAAATCGAGTTTGTGCCACTTTCTGGTTGATGAAACGGTGGAAAGAATTAGTTAAACATAGTTATTCACATGTGAACAGTAATGAAATTCTTTAAAAGGGATTAACTTTCATAAAGAAACTCTAAAAGTTAAGTAATTGGTGGAAGTTATGATCGTAAGTTCGCTGGCTTTAAGATCAAGTGTATAACCTTCGACATACTGTTGTTTTTCTTAGAAGAGAAACCATGAGCGTACAGCAACCTGAGGGTGAGAGTTTTTATGGTATTGTACTATGGAATAAATTCCTACTAACATCTTGACACTTTGCTGCCAAATTTTTTATTTTTTTTACTTTTCTGATTGTATGAATATGTACAAAGAAAGTGTGGAATAGTTTTAAACCAAAACCATTCTTTGGATTTGGAGTGTTTATGTTTGGTTGCAATTACATTCCTTCTTGCATAATTTTTAACAATACCAATTTTGTAATAAATTCAAAGCTCATTTTCATACGTGCAAATAAATATTTGTATTGTTTTTATTATTTATAAAAGAGGATAGTTATCATTGAACTGATTCTGTTGACTATTAAACCTTGTGTTGATAAAACTATACTTCCTTTGTTTACGTTACTCTGTGTTTTTTTCTTTTGGTGTTGCAATCTTTTGTAAGCTTTCATGAGAGCATGGCATACTCGCCAACACTCTGGCCATGCATAAAAGTGGCACAAAATCGTTTTTGTGTATCGCACTAAATGGATTATATCTCTGGATTGTCAAAAGTCAAATAAGAATGCACAACACCATTGGAAAGCTTGTATTGTCTTTATATTCTCCAGTAAGAATGACTTATTTAGAAATATCATATTATAACCGATTTTTTTCTGATTGTACCATTTGTTTTTGAGACAGGCGTATTGGAAGATTTACTTACCCAATTGCACAAATTTTTCACTCAATTTCTAAACAACCCTGGGGCAAACTAATCATGGTGGCAGGGATGGAGTGGCACACGACTTCCTGGGGTAGGAGACCCCTCAGGATGCCTGTGAACTTCGGGAGTAGCAATGTTGTGCTTTCCTACAACATATGCAATAGCTCTTAGAATGAAATAAACAAGCAAATGTTTACTTTTGTGCAATGCTGACTTACTTTTAAAACATTTCCCCACCATGACAGACCCAGGAAAAACGCCAGTGGTCCATTCCCAAAACTTGTCGTAAACTATGTGTATATTAACTCATGCATATGCCCTACATAAAACCTTTTCAAGCCAGTTACACAGTGCTTGGACAAATTGGTCCACTCGGGCATGACATAGTATTTACTGTAGATATTATGACCGAGTTTGGGACTGGACCCCAATATCCCAAAATGACATGAATATGCCCAAGTCTGGCTGCAATAGCTCTCTTGAAAGATAGAGAGAGTAAAATGTTTGACTTTTGTTATGGATTCCCAGTTCATAAGCTGGATTTTCCTTTGCCATTTGTTAAAGCCATTCGCATATTTAGGTTCTCTTCACCAGATAAATTAGGCCGAGGACACCAAAGAATGATGACTGTTATGACGAGGGTACAAAGTACAAATCAGCTTCAGAACAATGAATCATAACTGTCTCTAGCAGACAGTGGGTACTTTAAATGTTCTCTTTTTTCTTTATGTTAAGTCTAATCTAGGCATTAACAGCTGTATCTATTAGTAACGCTGACGTATTGGCGTCCAATAGCGATTAACCTCTCTTTTGAAACTCTGCAAGTCCTGGTTTGATGCTAATAGCAGGAAGGGCATTCCATCAGCCTACAGAGAATGAGGAGAAATGATCTTTGGGAGGCCAAGTTGGATCTTGGGACTTTCACAGCAGGTCATGAGATCTGACTGATCGCCTAAGCGAGGATCAACTGAGGAGGCAGCTACAGGTAGCAAGCTTGGCTGAGGAGATCTGGTTGTTGCCTATAACATGCAGTGGAAAAGAGTGACAATTCCGACAGCCTTGCGATGACCAAGTGGCTGGATGTGATGAGTGGTGAGGTCACTCTCGGGGATACCAATGAGGGAAATGGCACATCTCACTGGATTGCTCTAGTTGTTTGGATTAGTAAAATTGGGTGTTGCTCCCACCATGCTGAACTTGCATATTCCCTGTTGGATCGAACCATCGGATTTTATATTAACAGGCCCTTTTTCATTTGTCCCCAAGATAGGGCGGTGCAGCTCGACGGATCAATCCTAAGTCCGCTGCCTGGCATTTTTAGCCATTTTGGTAATCACGGAGACCATGACAGGTCTCTTTGGCTTCAGTGTTTTACTTTGGTTGGCATAACACTTCACTGTCACATCCACAGCTCTACCTTTACCCTCGGCTAAACCCTCTTATATACACATTTTCTCACTAAACACACAAAAGTCTGTTTACATTCAAGGATATCTTAAGCACTCTTGCCACGGCAGTCCTGATCCCATGGCAAATACCATCCAGCCTTCTTAAAGAGCAGGGCATCATTGACAACCATCCCCGTCTGGAAGACAAACCAAATTCAGTGATCAAATATGGTGTAAAGTGGGCTGTGTAAAGGGGATGGCCCGATTATAAGATATGAAAAGTTTTTCTTTTCATCTTGATAGATTGTCCTTCACTGCCTTCACCCCCAAAAACCCCATCTGAACTTTTGCGCCAGATATTTCATCCTTTGGCTGTAAGAGCTAAAAATATGAGTTTGTAAGAGCCATAGAGGTATTTGTGTAAAATTTGTACTTGGTCGACCAAAGTGGAGCATATTTTCGCTCTAACTTCCAAACCAAATTAAATCGCCCCCTTTTCCCTAAGATTTTCCACAGGGTGAATGATAAAATAGTAGCTTTTATTCTGAACCAAAAGGTGACCACTTCCGGTAAAATCTGGGGCTTCTGGGGACGAGGTTATTAGGCGATCGGGCCATGGACCCATTAAATGTACGGTTTCATCAGATTGCAAGTTTGAGATATAAGGAAAACAAATGTGCTCCTGGGCCACACTTTACTAAGCCACATGGGCAGGTTCTCATGTTTTATTAACTTTTAATTCTCCTCTATCCTTCACAAATAAAACAAATTATAGCCTTTTTTCAGGGTTCAAAAACTCACAACCCCTCCAATTAACAGACCATTTGCCGGTTCAAGTACGTCACACAATCTGAGCCATTAGACCGTACACATAAACCTTTACATTGATGGAATATACACACACACACATCACCTAACATAAAATACTGCCACTATAAGAATGAAATATTTTACGCTCAAGGAGCACAGGTTCATTGATAACATTTTCATTTACTCACAATTCATCACCAGAAATATATGCAGACAACATTTTGGGTAGCCCAATGATGATTTGGCGTCAAACACAGCTGTAATAGTGTTTCTATCCACAAACAGGAAATGTGAACGATCACATTTGCAGGTTTTACATAAATCAGTCCTTGTTTGAAGGCAATTACCCAATCATCCACAACAAACATACACTTGATAATAAGGGCAACTAGATATTAACCGTATTTGTATCGTCATCGGATCGGGGGCCGATTTTGTCAAAATCGGCATAAAAAAAATGAAAAAAGAAATCGTTAAAATATCGGCAATATATCATAGCTTCCTATTTTCAGCCCGATGTAATGAAATGACAGGGACCAAAGCAAAATAGGTATTTTTACATTTTAAGTAGAACAAACTGAACAAGAACTGCTCAAAAGGTTAACCTTATCCTCCGAAATTCGCAGTGGCTTGTAGCAAATGATGAACACACAGATTTATTAATATTATAATCATCGTTATACCAATCCTAAGTTTTAAAAATGGAACCCCGTGCGATCTTTAATATATAGGGCAAATTATTGGACCGTATCGGTGGATCGGCCGATACTACAAAAAGAATATCGGCCATCGGATCGGCAGAGGAAACCCCGCATCGGTTAATCTCTAGTGGCAAACATGTAAGTGCCAGCTATATTAACGTTAAGCAAAATACAAAAGAACAGAGATGAGGGCACTTACCATAGCTGAGATTTCACCGTCACTCTGGAGGAACTCCACTATCTTACTCTTATGAGCTGGTTCCACTCTGGAGAAAAGACGAGCCCGTCTCACAGCCGCCTTCTGTGCATCTATGCTTGGTAGATCATCAAACTCTCGACCGGAGAAAGACTTGCCTGAAATTGTTGGCGATTATGTAAATGTGGTAAGAAGCTCTTACATATTCCATTTGGTGGACAAAACAAAAACGGTGTAAAAATTTGCTAACCATGTGAATGCGTATATATAGGGAACATACAAAATCCTGGTTACTGTATAAAAGGTTTTTTGCTATTTGTTTATTTTTTTGTGTGTGTAAGTTTCGTAAAGTCACCAAGTGACGTTAAATTTTAAAGCTTGCACAAATATTATAACTAGATAGATAGTCTGTTGAATCTGCGAGAGTGGCCAGTTTTTATTACATTTACTTTGAATTGAATCCAAGAGCCTAAAATAACATTAGATGATGGGATGTGTGAGAAAAAAATGAAGCCTCAGAACGAGGAATTATACTAACATCAGCCTGCCATAGGATGGTAGGGATATGAAAGGGGATATAAATGTCATCATTGGCTTCAATAACCCCTACTCTACATTCATCTACAGTACATTTTGCCTACACATGACTTATCAACAAGGGAAAGTTGCAAAAACAAGGCGGTTCTCAAACCACAAGTGTCGCCTGGTTGCACGATCACTTGGTTTATAATAAAAATTTGGCATAGAGAGCAAAAGCACCGGAGAGAAGTGGTTTTGTAGCCTGAAGTGCATTTCAAAAAGGTAAAACAAGAAAGGTTAACAGAAATATCTCAAAAATATGCAAATTAGCTAATTAAAATGCATAAATATGCCATTAGTGCAGCTGAAATCAACACATGATATTGTTGCACCTCACTCTATCACCCTACCAAATTTGAAATCAGGCATAGCGAAGCATTTTTAACCAAAATGTCTGAAAAATATGCAAATAAGCTAATTAAAATTCATGAATATACAAATGATCATGCAAGTAAAGCAGCCAAAAGCTACGCACACCTCATTCTACCTCCCTACCAAGTTTGAAGTAAATCGAGCATAGCGTTTAGCCAGCAGAGCATTTTATAGAAGGTTAATCGAAATGTCTGAAAAATATGCAAATAAGCTAATTAGAATTCATGAATATGCAAATAATGCAGCCAAAAGCTACACATGATACTGTGGCACCTAACTCTATCACCCTATCAAGTTAGAAATTGAGCATAGCATTTAGCCAGCAGAGTATTTTTAAAAGGTGAACCAAAATGTCTGAACAATATGCAAATAAGCTAATTAAAATTCATGAATATGCAAATAATATAGCCAAAAGCTACATGATATTGTGGCACCTTACTCTATCACCCGAAGAAGTTAGAAGTAAATCGGGCATAGAGTTTAGCCAGCAGAGCCGTTTTAAAAAGGTTAACCGAAATGGCTAAAAAATATGCAAATAAGCTAATTAAAATTCATGAATATGCAAATAATGCAGCCAAAAGCTACACATAATATTGCGGCACCTTACTCTATCATCCTATCAAGTTAGAAGTAAATCGGGCATAGCGTTTCGCCAGCAGAGCATTTTTAAAAAGGTTAACCGAGTCATACGGACAGACACACGGATTTTACACGAGTATGTGCCTCCATGAACATTCATTGAGGCGACACAAAAACCTTGGAAGGCTATGTGCAACCTTAATCACCAATATGACCATTTAATCCCGAGTGCATCAAGAAATGCATCTCTCTTGAAATGCAACCTAAATGTCAAGATCATCACTTTACACAAATCAATAGACGTCAAGTAGGTCTTGAAATGTACTAAAAATACGCAACCAATTTCTTCATGGGAGTACCTTTGAAGTACCTATAAAGTAGCCACGGAGTACACACCTGCATGGGTACCACATCGCCGGCCGCAAAAGTGGGGGTAATCATCCACCTAGGTACACACGCAGTAGCTTAACCACTAGTCACCCTGTGCGGGAGTACCTGTGTGGGTACTCCCATGCAAATGAGCTTTCAGCTCTATGTGATTATTTTAGTAATTTTATCCATTATTTAACATTTTGGTTATATGTTATATGTTTTTACACAAAATGTCATATATAGAGGTTTTTGGTGATGCTCAACTCAAATATAGATGTTACTAAGCTTGAAAATGATCAGAAAGCCATAAACAACAATGGAATGTTTGGCACCCTCTATGGTTCAAAGTGCTGTCTTACTTGGCAGCTGGTAGGGGAGTACCTGTGAAGGTACTCCCGAGAAGCTGCAGAGGATCCATTACTGGTGGTTACATGGGTATCTCAGTACCTAGCAGACAAACTCAGAGTACACTCTGAATGGGTACTGCTAAGTAAACATAGCGGCTATCCACCCAGTTGGACTTGTTGTGTGTACTCGCAAGTACTTAGTTTGTAGGTACTGCATCGATAATGTATCGAGGGGGTAACCTTGGAGTAGAGCTACGAGTCACACATGGAGTAGCCAAAACTCTGGTTTATACCGTGAGTAGGAATCTGCTGTGTAGTGATTACTGGAGAGTTCAGTAGAACCTGCCTACTTTCCATTTCACTAGTAATATATAAGATGTGGATGTGTGCTGATGTTGATTCCTTTATGAATTTAAGATCCTGTCAAAACTACCCGTTCTTCATAATGACCCCCGATTTCCAAAGTTAACTGGGGCGTCTACCATGAAGTGCCTAGTAGTTCTACCGGACACATATGTGGTGGAAAGAAATGCAAGCAGATGGAGGGAATCAGGTGTTCCCAGAACAGCTACTATTCAAATCATCCCAACATAGTGACCTATATGCCAATTATGTCAATGATACATTTTTATTGTATTTAGGTCTAAACTGCTTCCATTGTCCAAACAAGGTCTTGAAGACCTCACAAACAAGGCATATCACACATACCCTTTTTTCTCCTTTGGTTGATTCGGTCTGAGTGAAACACCGATTCTTCGCAAGTTTTGCTTCTGCCGTGTTCTTGTTGTCTCCTGAGTTTGTGATGAACAATGACCTGATAACCGGCTAGCCTACACTCCTGATAGAGCCGCTGACCTCAAGCACGAGGTGGATCAACATAACCACACAGCCTACAAATGTCATGTTGCTCTACAGCGGAACGCAAAAACGATTTTTTAAAACATTAATATATTAACATGTGTGAATAATACTTTACAAGGAAGCATAAAATAAGCTAGTGCACTCCCCATGTATACTCCGTCGGCCTGACTAAGGGTAAACGGCAAAGCCTTTTCACACAGTCTTAAATGTGCGAAATCAGCAGGAAAGCCGCAGCCTGTAATCACAAGTGTACAGGCCGGTTTGGGGGCTTGTGTGATACCATTGTCACAATAGTGCGCGGAAAGCTATGACATCACTCCTAGGTCAGGGCACAGAGTGGTGTTTTGAATCAATCCTTTAATACATTGTAATGTAAAATTTTAAACATAAAAATATAAAGAATTAAAAAAAAAAAAAAAAAAAATTGTTCAAGAAGCTTAAGAACCACAAAGAATTGTCCCTGATCATGCAAAAAAGTTTCCTTAAGTTACTTATATAGCCTTATAGGGGCTAAAATGGTGTTTGTAAAAGCCAGGGTTTATGGTTATAGGTTTTGGTGGGATCACATGACCTTGTTGAGGTGAATTTCATTAAAACTGTGGCATTGTGGGATTGACTCAATGCACCTATGGTTTTCAGCCCAACAAAGTATTACGTTACCAATGCGTATCTTTTTTGAATCACTTACAAATCATGTAAAAGAATTTAGTACCACACCTTCCACAGAAGGGGGGATTGGGCCATTGAGTGACCCTGATGAATTCAGCAGTCTTTACAGTATATAAGTGTATTTTCCCAAGACCGATCTTCCAACCATGTGACCAAGTCGTTCCATTAGCATGGAGAGGAGGCTACTTACCAAGAAAAATATTGATAGAATTATTGGACTGAATAAGGCCACCACAAAAAATAATTAAGTTAACCCTATCCATTGTATGCAGCCATTAACATCCATGTTACATCAGACTGCCCCTGATTACATTTACCTAAAGGTTCGTTCATACTACACTGCAACGTGCGTTGCGGTAAGTTGCAGTGCTCGAATTCGGTCTCTGTCCAGTGTACTGCATTGCGGTACTGCAACCGAGTTAAATTTATTTTTAGCAGGTTACGTTGAGTTGCTGCAGGTTAGGTTGAGTTGCTGCAGCAAGTGATCGATATATCGGCACTGCACTGCGCAGTGCAGCGTAGTATGAACAAACCTTTACTGTATCGCTGATAATGTATTACATAGACCCAATGTTATTTAACAAAAATCTTACCAAAAGCCTACAGACTAAAAAAGGAAATCTTATTAATGCAGGTTGAAAGAAAGTAAATAAAAATAAATGTGGCCTCTGCAATGATGGTAACTAGCCACACTCCATTGATTTTGAAAGATTATAGCTTTGAGATTCCATTCACTTGCCGATTTCACAGGTCACAAATTTCAAAGCCTTTTCATTTCAACTAATATGCAAATGGTTTGATTCCTGGCTCTTTTTAAATTGAACATTCAAAATAGCTGCTTGATTAATTCAAAAAATATTCAGAATTGGTCGGTTGAAAAAGGTTTGCACAGGGCAGCTTATACTTACAAGACAGTATACCTGTTCAGATTATAAATGACCGAAGGTTGGACAAAAGTGATATCTTTGGACAACAGGCAAATATATACCTGAAGACAGTACATCTTTACTTCTGCTCACCATCCCTGCCCACCCCAGCACCAAAGATCTCTCTTCAGAAAATGTACTTTAGTGCAGATGATACTGCACTTTTGACTGCTGAATTCATCAGGATCACTGAAAGGCCTAATTCCACAGAAGGGGATGTATTTCAATGACGTTACCCAGCTGTCTATTATTATTATTATTATTACAAAGCATTTATATAGCGCTCCACGAAGAACGGAGCGCTTTACAAAAATATGACAGGGGGAAAAACAAAGAACAAAATTATGGAAACAAGTGAGTTTTCAGCTGTCGCTTGAACACAGGCAAGGACTGCACTTCACGGAGAGATACAGGGAGATCGTTCCAAAGACGAGCAGCAGCGATTGTAAAGCTCATGTCACCAGCTCGTTTGCAAGATCTCGAAACAATGAGCCGGGTACGATCTGATGATGAGCGCAGTCGTTGCCTATATTCAGCAGGATCCGTGTTCTGGAGATGCATCATGGCTGATAGATAACTTGGAGCCATATCATTTAAGGCTTTGTAGATGTACAGCATGAGTTTGTATAGAATTCTTTGTCTAACCCGCTGCAGAAGACTTTACCCACATCTTTCCAGGGGTGGGGATGGCATCAAATTTCAAAGCAAGGTATAAATCCACTAGCTCTTTTAGAGCATTTTATCAAGATAAGCGAGGTCTTCTTATTCTGTTGACAAGGAATAATCGTCAGTGAACGGCTCTTTTCAGAGCCACCTTAACTCCATTTTGGTCTGCTCATTCTCTGTTGACAAAGGACAATCTTCAAAAATTTTGCTCTAATTTCAGATGGAATGACTCAAACTCAAAACCGATTTTTGCATTACCTCGTATCTGATGAAGTTGGTGGCATTTTCCAAGTCCATTTCTTCCTTCTTCAATGGCGCATCAACTGTTGCTAGGCCCAAGCAACGTAGTGTGTCTCTTCCTGTAATGGATAAGTAGTGGAATTAATGACATTTATAAATGATCACCAATAACCTTTAGAATAAAAAAATAAAAACTCAATTTTTTGCATGACCAGTCTTTCACGACCGACTGATTTATAATCAAGCAAATGAAGTCGAATAAACACATCTAGTTTTGTTGGGGAGAGAGAAGTTACTATCTCAGTTTGAGGCATTTCTGTGTGTATGTGGGTATATGCTTTGTGTATAATGTGTGTTTCAAGTGTTAAGTGGATGGGTTGGTGGATGAAGTTTGTGTTGTAAAGGGTGTGAGCAGATGGTGGTATTTTTTGCGTGTCCTATGGCCTCGGATCAAAGTTGTGTTGGTCCAGTACATCTCTTCCCTCTACATGTCAAACCCTTGTTGTTGTTTGGTTGCACTTATAGGTTGGCCACTTTCAAAGTGATTTTATTAATCACTGTTTGGTCCCTGCCAGGCTGCACTCTGTCTTATTTTGTTTTTGGTTATTGTAGTTGTGGGAACCGTCCTTCAGAGGGGACGTTAAGCCGTCGGTCCCGTGTACAGATAGTCACAACTGTACATGTCGCAGTCAGCGTCGAATAAGAGTAGGGTATAAACCCCCGACTGTTCCCAATCCGTCCCAGTCTCAAAAGCGGGCCATGTTAGGAGCGTCCGTATCATGGATGCACGCAGCCCCGGATCAGCTTACTCAGTTGAATAAATCCTGACACCACCACAAGCCATTACCAATGACTTGTGGATACGCTAAGAAGTAGTTGTGGAAAGGGAAGCGTTGTGACCATCCTGTGATCAGATGTTTTTTTACATTTTGATACTTTTTTAGGAGTGTTATATATACAAGTGTTATGACCATCCTCCTTCGTGTGGATGTTTTACATTTGATTGTGCAATACAGTATTTATAATAATTTTTGTTTACGTAAGTTTAATCTGGCAAATGAAATGAAAATGTTCACTACCGTTATTGTCCGTAATAAAAACTCCCCCTCTAATAAATGCTCCTCTGCTTCTGATGGTCACACACGTGACGTCACACACGTGACCAAACTTTATTTGCTCCCATGACAAAATAACCAATCAAGTGAAAGTGGAAACATTAATTTTGGTTAGGTTTGGACTCAAGGTTATTAATAATGTAAAAAGTAATAACAGATTGGTTACGTTGTCAAAACAGCATTGGGTTGGAAGTAAAAATTGACCAGTTTTAGGTCACAAACATGACCGAAGAATTGCCCAATGCAGTGCATTACTTATATTAAAGGTGCAATGAGAAATTTCAAGTCATCTATATTTTTGTGATATTTAGTGATTTCAAATAGATTAGATACTCACTAGATTCCCTAACTTTTATTTGGCTGCAGAAAATAACTTAAGAAAAAAAAAAGGTGATTTGTATATGCTTATATTTCAATAGAAAACAAAGGCTGAATTTTGTATTTGCTCCTATACGAAATTAGAAATTTCACAATTTTTGTACCAAAGAAACAGTTCTGAGCTTAATCCTTTCAGATGTGGATATTTTTGATAAGTTTTAGACCAGTGCAGAAATCAGGATGTTCACATTTTTTTGGAACACCTGTATTTTAAAGTTCATCAATGTTATTTTGGTTCGCTTCTGGCGGGGTTCATCCCCAGTCACATACTTCTGGCATGTGTTTATTGTTGAGCAGTCTACATTTAGCCTAGCCCACGCTCCTGAGGATATATCCCCCCCACCCCACCCAAACAAAATTGGGAGTCCAACATGGAGCCTGATATGGCCACAATCAACATTGGCACAGGGTTGGTAATCAATTTGTCAATCAATCCAATGCGTGATCTTCAAAGTACCGAAGTACTATTCAGTGTAACTATATTGGTGGGTAATTTGTAATTATTTAATTCCACCTGCCTGTGGGAAATGGATCCATGGGAGATGCGCAAAGATGAAGAGAGTGACCCCCAAGTTTGGCAAGAGATTTTATGTGTGGGAGATGCGAGAAGGGTGCTGAAGGGATGGTGGAACAGGAGGAAAAGTTGTGTGATGAGGTGGAATCGGTGAAGGAGTTCACATACCGGGAGGAGAGGGTTGTGGGGGTGGTGGATGCGAGAGGTGGCTGTGACAGCTAGAGTGAGGTATGGGTGGGTGGAGTTTAGGGAATGTGGTGAGTTGTTGCAAGGGAAATGATATCCTTTGAAGATGAAAGGTATGGTGTTTTAAGAAGGGTTTTTGAGTTCGAGGTGGTGGAGGAGGAGAGTAGTAGTGTTGGGTTGAAGATGAAGAATGCATTGAATCGGGTGAAGTGGAAGGAGGGAGTAAGGGCAGTTGCTGCGAGTGTGAGGTGAATACGGCCACCCTCGTTCACGGGGACAAAACCGGATTTAAAACTTTGGTGTTACTACTACTTTGTTGATGTAAGACAAAACCTGACAACAAAAATAACTGACCAGTTCTAAAAATATTGTCTAAAATACTGACAAGCAACAGTGTAATTAGAATATGTGATGTGATCTGGGAAACCCGCCACATGTCGCACAGGACAGTTTTGAAAAAATAAAGAAAATAGCTTAAAATCTGTTAGGTTGTATTTATTTTTTGTCTGATTGTATAAGGCATAACTTTTGGCGTGTGTATCAAAGAAGAAAGTAAACAATTATGGAAATTTAATATTTCAAACTCTGCAGTGATAGTAAAAATTCAAAATAATTTCCCACCATATAGCAGGTTTTCCCAGATCGCAACACATATATACATTTATGTACTAAAGGTTTCATCTTTCATTTGAGACATTAGTCAAGCAATTTGAACCACCAGAGGATCGTCATTTTGTACTCAAAGCCAGAAGACCCCGTTTTCATAAATGACATTTTACGGCTATTTCAAAGAGTTGTACTGTGGACTACACAACTGCATGAGCTTAAGCATACTTTGATAATTTGCAAGAAAAGGAATTGTCATTGAAATTAGCACGGTCCGTAGGCACTAACATGTGCAATGCAATGAAACCTCACACAAAGGCCACTGAAAATCTTTTAAGTGCCATTTCAACTTTTCAAGCACAACTGGCTTGCCATTTCTTTACTAATTATGCTGAATTGAGGCTCAAATGAAACCATCAGTAAAAAAAGTGTATATTTCAGTTTAGTTGTCACTTGTCTGTTATTTTTGTTGCTAGGTTTAAGGGGGGACATGGCATCAGTTTGCTTTTGAGAGATCAAATTGTAGTTTTCTAAATTTCTGAATTACCAAAACTTTCAGGAGTATTTTACTTTTTATTTGGTGAAAATCGAACATTTCGTTCAAATGTTATGGTTGATCGGAGTGTACAGCATCACACAGAGAAAGATGATTTCTTATGTTGCGTATTGTTTTTCAAGCAGCTACATTTACTTTGTTTTTCATTTTTTTCAAGCAATAATATTTAAGAGAATAACAAAAACATATTAATTTTGGGATAAAAGTGACCATTTACAGATTTGTTTTTAATTAGTATTATTAAAAAATAGTATTATTAATAGAATTGATAAATTGAGAATTAAAAAACAAAATTGCAATAATAAATTTAATAATTGATTAATTAACAATTATACGCTTCTGGATCTTTATTGGCCTATATCTTTTTTGACATTTTTCGAAGGTTGCAAACTTGCCCCCCCCACATCTCAAAAACGGTTTGACCTATTGACTTCAAATTTGGCACAAATCTAGTTTAGTGTACATACTATGATCCTATGAGAGGAATTTGATAAAACCCTTTTGTTTCGGAGTTACATTGATTTTTGTTTGCCACCAGCAGCAAAAATGGTGAGAGAAGTTTGAACAGTGTGTCCATGCAACAACGAATATAATTTTGGCAAACGCCCCCATAGGATCACAGATCCTGGCCATAGTAATTGTTTAAGAAACAAACTATGTTCAATAACTTTCTATTTTGAGATAAATTGGGGGGGGGCAAAATTGTCATTTTGAATTTGATTTTCCTTGTGCCGTGACCTTTGACCCCTGCTAATTAGCATACCGCAGGTTGATATGATCCGAGACAAATATATTTGAAAAAAGGCTCATCATACCTAACATTTTGGTATATCACTTGCTTGTATTCAAAGAAACTATGTGCTGTGATTGCAATAATCATATTGTATGAAAATGACGCCATGTTCCCCCTTAACAGAATTGGTAGCCCCTTTGTAGACAACACATGGCTGCTAACCTTTTATGCAGGAGAAGCAGCATTTTATTTTTTGATTGCTGAAAACTTACCTGTGCCATATTCTGTGATGAGTGAAATGATCTGTGTCTTCATGCTTTGTGTGATGGGTACTTTCTGTGTTCCGATACGGACGTGTGTACATCTGTCCAAAATGCTTTCTGGTGCACCCTGTTTGCAAAGACGATAAATAAAAGGTTACTGGGACATAGGATTACACACAGGTTTACTTTCATGGCAAACAAAGAATTGATGCAGAACTTCATCCTGGACAGGATTAAATTGGCCAGCAACATAACACAAACCAATCAGATTTTAATTTTTTATTTTTTGAAAGAAATTATTATCAGTTGTGTGTTGCTTGAATTCATGTTGGTTTTATGCAGAGTTAAATAAGATAACGGGGCAACAAGATCAAGCTACTTAGTCTTGAACAGAGATCAAATGTTAAATTAATCACCACACAATGCTTAGTACAAGAATAAATGCAGTTCATAATTAAGCTCAAATTCCGAGTGCATAATTAAGCTAGCCCCAAGCAGGTTTTTATTGGGAAACATTTTTTTTGTTGACGGAAGTAATCACATTTCATTCAAAATATGCAAATAAGGTCATTTAATACGGATATTAATTAATAACATAAAAAAAATCTGACATATTCAGAACCTGGCTGATGAAAAACTAGTTAGCAATTTTAAGCAATGGTGACACAATTTTGACAACTAATATCAGTAGGGACATGCAAGTGCTATTACCTCTGCAAAAATCCATTGTGGGAATTTTGTCATAGGTCTACAAAGGTCATTATTTGTATGTTATAGTGCCCTCTAAATGCCCATTTAGAGACATGTAAAACAAAATGAAAATAATATTAGCCCACAATGAAATTTTGTAAAGTTTACACAGGATGTAGTTAGTGGAATAAATAATGCATATCCGTCTTCAAAACTGTGCTGCCATTGTTTTTTTTTTTTTTATTTGTATTCTGGTTGTCATAATAAATGAACTTCAAACTGCCCGTGTGTCCACACCCCGGTATGGAAGACTGAAATCGTCCAGAACAGCCACATTCGAATGCTTACCTTGACAAACATCTTGGCCCCCGCTCCCTGTGCTTGCGGCGTTACGTAACAGCTCATCGATTTGCGGTCACGGCTAAACTCTAGTGTGAACTCTTTCTTGTACTGATTCTTGATCATGTGATTGCACGGCCTGGCAATCTCCGACTTGGCAGCTTTATAGAGTCTTTGTTGAACACATTCAGTTTCTCAACAAGACATGTGAGGGCGGTTTCTGTGGCCTCGCCAACCTTCTCGTAAACGTTCTTTGCCTCATTGTAATCAATGCTAGATTCATTGCACAGTGCCATTATAGTGGCTAGTTCACCGAGGGCTTCATAATTTGCTAAATTCACCCTGCTATCATTTATTATCATCTGGATTAAAAAAACAGAAAAGAATTACTACCATCAATAGAGTTATCAATATGGGTCATTTAACATCCTGCTTCATTTCTTTTATTGCAGAGGATGTAAACAGAGGTGTAGTCCCATGTCCTGAAAATCAAACATTTGAAGTCGACTGGACAGGCCAATTTTAGGTGGCCATCCTCGTTATGAATCTCAGTCGGTAAGGTATTTCTTACACGATTTTTAGGTACAAGACCCCTTCTCTAAAATAATTGCGTTACTTGTATTTTGATGCAGTTTACCTTTATCATTAAAACATATTCCATGGAATTTTTTAAAAATCTAAAAAAAAAAAATTGTTTAATACATTTCCGCATGTTCTTATTTATGCCAAAAAAAATCTGGAAATCCAGAAAATTTCCTGGCAAAAGTCTACATCTAGGGATTGAAATGCCAATCAATTTTGCCGATCATATGGCCCTGACTATTAACCTCCGGGCATCAAGGGCCGATACGTTACGGTATTGGGTCCAAAAGATGACACAGGTTTTCTTGGGGGGGGGTCAAAGATTGGCCAATGTAAAACTTGTATCAAAGGGCTCCGTTTTGTGGGTCCCCCCCTTATTGCTAAAACTTGGGACTTGGCTTTTGCCAACTACAAGTTTTGTTCCTTACAAAACGAAAGGTGGTTCATCTGGGTTACAGCAAAAACTTTCTTTTTTCCTTATAATGACCTTAATTGCAGCAGTGGTGAGCTTTCAAAAAGGGGAAGAGTAAGAATTACTGTTAAAGAAAATAAATGATCTAGACATAATACTCACATATCCCTTTTGGTTCCTTTTTTATCCTGTTGCATGGAACTGATGGAAACTAACTTTATCTCCTTGGACTTATCAATTTACAAAAAACTGCAAGAACAAAATTCACAGAATCGGCATGTAGTTCCTCTAGAAATAGGAGAATGAGAATCTGTTGTTACCATCAAGGTTTCAAGCCAAATGTTTTGATTGCTTTAAGAATCTAACTAAGAAGAAAAAAATACCTCATCCATATCATCTAATATGCGATGGGATGGTCCAATTTTTTGAAGTAGAGGATGCCCGCTTCACTCACAGAAATACTGGACCTGCCGAACTTCTCGCTATAGAACCTGACGGTTATTGCATATAGGAACGCCCCGCATATAGATTAGAACCTGCCGATGTCTCGGCGATCAGAGAACCTGCCGATTCTCGCATATAGAACTGCCGATTCTCGCATATAGAACTGCCGATTCTCGCATATAGAACCTGCCGATTCTCGCATGATTAACCTGCCGATTCTTGCATATAGAACTGCGATTCTCGCATGTAGAAACCGCCGATTCTCGCCATAGACCTGCCGATTCTCGCCTTCTATAGAACCGCCGATTCTCTGCATATAGAACCTGCCGATTTCGCATATAGAACCTGCCGATTCTCGCATATAGAACCTGGGATTCTCGCATATTACACCTGCCGATTCTCGCATCATAGAACGCCGATTTCTCGTATATAGAACCTGCGTTCTCGCATATAGAACTGCCGATTCTCGCATATAGAACTGCCGATTCTCGCATATAGAAACATGCCGATTTCTTCGCATATAGAACCTGCCGATTCTTCGCATATAGAACTGCCGATTCTCGGCTATAGAACCTGCAGATTTCTAGTATATAGAAACCCCCCCCACATGACGATTCTCGCATGATAGAACCTGCAGATTATAGCATATAGAACCGGACGGATTCTGCATGATAGGAACCTGCCGATTCTCGCATATAGAACCTTGCCGATTCTAGAATATAGAACCTGGGATTCTAGCATATAGAACCTGCCGATTTCGCATATAGAACAAGCATAAGTCAATATTAATCAGGGTGTAATTAGGACCAGGCGACCGCTGACCTCTAGTTGACATCTTTCCATACTCTGCTCATTTCATAGTCCCCTTCTTGAAAAAACTTTGGCAAGAAAGAACTATAAATCTATCCAAACATAGTGGTTCACTACATGTGAAGACGACTTGATAAGTACATGAGAAAATCTAAGAAGACAAAGTCATAATACAACCTATACTGGATGACACCACAATGGCGGGGCCTCATAACAGTGCCGAGACTGATATGAATACGCTGGCGCAAGACAAATGCAAGAGACACAGAGTGTATATTATGCGTCTGGTGCACGGATTCGTGCAAACGGCTCATGTACATTTGGTTTACTTTACGCGCGGAATGATAACAACTGAATAATTCCGCCTATTTGGTGGTAATCAAAGTATAGAGTAAATATACAGAGATAGTGTTAGTTTTCCACAATTTGGAGTCTCTCCTCTTACAAAATGTGTACAATACAAGTGGCAAAATAAGGTCATGTTCCAACTAAACACTGAACAGGGGTAGAGCACTATGGATCTATAAACAAAATTTAAACAAAAATGCCAAAGGACTGCAGGAAGGGAGTTGCTATAGGGTTATAAAAATAAGATGTGATAACCCATAGATTGTTTGAGTGGTGCCTATTTATAATATTACATAGTCAGGGCAAATGTCAGGGTTTATTTTGGAGGGTGGGGGACATTGAAATGTGGAATTTTTTGGTAAAAGTGGACCTAACCCGGACTTTTTAAACATTTCATCACCAAAAAAAGTGGACTTTCTGTCAACATTCTCAAATTTTGTACCTTTGTCCCTTTTGTGAATTTTTTTTTTGGGGGTGCAACCACGCCCCCCTGCGACCTCTGCGTACGGGCCTGCAATTAGTATCAATGTGCCCATTTTATCAATCTTACCCTAATAGCAGACATTTGTATTTGTTGGAGTTGTTGCCACTGTTTAGAATATTACCGTAGTAGTTGTCAATGTGGCCCGTTTGATCAACTTACCCTACTAGCAGAATTGATTGGTTGTGAGGTGGGCCCGTGTTATCGGCAGCAGATTGACTGATGTACAAACCTAGTGTTGCTACTGATGGTAGGACTTCCTGACATATAGCATCTTTGTGCCATACGGGTCTGGTCCTTTTACACAAGGATATTTAAAAAAATAGATAAAATTATGTGTTTTTGTGATTTGAAGACATTTGTATATGGTTTAACATATATGTTGCATTTCAGATGAGTTTCTGAAGTGGTTTCTCAGCAATTGTTTGTTACAGGTACTCCATAAGCCATATGTTGTAATCCTCTACCCGCAATTACAAACCCCTCCCTGTAGTGCCAAACCCCTCTCCTGGATGCCAAACCCCGTCTCCCCTGCATCCAACCCCACTCTCCCCGACACTTCCAACCCACTCTCCATTGCATCCCAACCTCTCTCCCCTGCCATCCAAACCCACTTCAATGCATCCCACCCACTCTCCCCACCAGTCCAAAACACCCTATTCTCCTGCATCCAAACCCCTCTCTCCCCTGCATCCACAACCCCACTCTACATTGCCTTCCCAACCCACTCTCCCCTGCATCCAAACCCACCTCTCCATGGCATCCAACCCACTCTCCCACTACTCCACCAATCTTCCCTGCATCCCACCACACTCTCCCCTGCATCCCAACCCACACTCCCCTGCATCCCGACCATCTCCCCTACATGCCAACCCGCTCTCCCCTGCATGCCAACCCCTCTCCATGCATCCCAACCAACTCTCTCACTACATCCCAACCCACTTCCATGCATCCCAACCCCTCTACCTGCAATCCAAACCCTCTCTCCCCTACATCAACCCACTCTCCCCTACATCCCAACCCACTCTCCCCTGCATCCCAACCCTCGCTCCCACATCCCACCACACTCCACTGCTCCACACCCAACTCTCCCCTTTTTTTTACCCAAAATCCATTACCCACCCACTCTCCCCTACATCCCAACCCACTCTCCCCTACATACCAACCCCACCTCCCATACATCCCAACCCACTCTCCCTTGCATCCCAACCCACTCTCCCCTACATCCAACCCACTCTCCCCTGCATCCAACCCTCTCTCCCCTACATCCCAACCCCACTCTACCCTACTCCCAACGCACTCTCCCGCATTCCAACCCCACTCTCCCCTACATACAAACCCACTCTCCCCTGCATACCAACCCACTCTCCTACATTACAACCCAACTCTCACCTTGCATACCAACCCTTATCCCCTGGATGCCAACCTCCTCTTCCCCTGCATGCTAACCCGCTCTCCCCTGCATGCCAACCCCTTCTTACCCTGCATGCCAACTCCCACCAACCCCGCAAGCCATACGGTGATGGACGACTCCCCTCTGGAAACCTCTTCTCCCGCATGCCAAACCACCTATTCTCCTGCATGCCAACACCCCTCATTCTATGCAGTGCCACACCCTCTTCCTCCTGCATGCCAACACCTCTCCTCGCATGCCAACTCCATCCCCCTGCATTTCCCAGTTGAATGGCGACCCCTCATGCCAACCTCCTCTTCTCCCGCATTCCAAAAACCCTTTCTTCTGCATGCCAACACACCTCCTTATCTCATTGCCAACTCCATCCTCCCTGCATGCAAACCCCTCCCTCCATTTGCCCAACCCCCTCTTCTGCCTTATATCAACCCTACTGCAAGCGATAGTAAACCTACTAGAGCCAGGATGGGTGAGTGACTAGTGGTAGACCTCTGGATAGCAGCTACAGCCAGCGCAACAGCAATCTGGAAATAATAGATGGACGCCCCTGATCCAGGAGCCACCATGGGAAGGATCTGAGAAGTGACCAATGTTGATGCCCACACAGCTACACAGATTACGGATACATGATAATGAGGTCAATGCGGAGCAAGAGTTAGTGGTTCTTTGCACATGATAACGGTGTAGGTGGTCAAATGAAGGCCGAGGAGGAATTGTAGAGAGTGGAAACATTTTTGAAGCACATTAGTTCCAGTGGAAGATATCCCATTTTTCCTCAACTGACCCTAGATGACCTTTTTACCTCAAGAACCGGGCCAGAGAGGGAGAGATTGTATCGTTTGAGTAATAATTTTCTTGGCCACGGCTTACGCGGCGGTTGCTTGTTCCGTGAACTGCGTCTATATGCAACCCAGTGGTGCACCATTTTGGCGGGGGAAGGGGGCGTACCTAGTAACTTGGCCAAGAAATTATTACTCCAACTATAGTCACCAAGATTGCACAAAAATGCGGGATAAAGAAAAAGTAGTTAGGTAAAGAGGTGAAAAGATGACAAGAAAAAATTACAACTTTGGGTTATGTGGTTGGCTGCTTGCAGAGGTACACTTACTAGTGTTTGTTTTATTGCTTTCCCCGTGCATGTTTGAAGTGTACATTTATCACTATGGAACATCTAAACACTAGTTAACATATAGTATTCTGATTTTACTCAACCTGTATTGGTAGTCGCCCTTTAGTCACAGTGGAAATGAGCACAAAGCACCCCCGTGCTCCACAATCACAAATAAGGGATTTGACTATGTAAGTGTTGCGTTTTAATTGGGTCATTCTCTACGCACGACTCACCTTTGAGAGTTGTTCACCAAATTCATCAATCTTTTGTGTAAGCGGTGTCTTTCTGTTTCAGTCTCCACCATTTCTGTTCTGATTTTACCTGAAATGATATTAAAAGTGAATGGAAGAACAAATTATTTGTTTGCTTTTCCTTGGCAAGCATCTGTTAAGACAATATTTTGTGTCAAGGTGACAAAAACAAAAATACTGCAAGTAAACTTGGACCATCCCCCTGGCAAGATGGCAGTCTGGAACATACCTCAGATGACCTTTGACCTTGGTCCATGACCTTTGACATCATCCACACATGAAGGAACCCCTACTGCACCCTTATCCCCAAGTCTAGTGTAAACCAGACACACTTTTCGAAGGAGACGTGAACAACGAAAACCTAACCAAACTGGAACACGCACATATACACATACGCGCTATCGCAATATCCCTCTACTGCTTTTCAAGCCAGGGGGATAAAAATCCTTGTTCCTTCCATAGGTGACAGTTGGGTCAGACAGGGTTTTGCAGGGGTGGTAAGGATGAATAATGGCCCTGTAAAAAAAAATCACAAAATCTCTATTTTTAATTGCCGTGTTTTTTCCTCTCTTCACTCACATTTTAGTTCACATTTTTAGGCCAAAATTGGTTTTGATTTTACATGAATACAGCTTATGAAACAAATTCCCAAGACATTCAAATTTGGGTCAGTCAAGTCCACACAAGAGTTCTTTGCCTATATGAATGAAACTAAATTAATAGTTCAATTAAACCTTCACAGAAATGGCATTAAGCATTTTCAAAGCATGTGATGATTTCAATTTAAGCGCCTGAGATAATTGATTACAAAAGAAATTACTAATTGAGCCAATTACAGCCATCATAGAATGGTGGTTAACACTGAGAGGATTAACCTTAAAGCATTAAAAGCTCAAATTAAAGGTTAAACAAAATTGCATGAGTCATGGTAATTAACCAATCAGTAAGCATGTGTCTTGGCAATCAACCAATCGGAAAGCATGCCTCATGGCCAATTAAACCATCCAAAAAAACTGTAAGTAATGCAGTTATACACATGAGGGTTAAATCCCAAAGTGCCCTACTATGCATCTCCCTGTGGAGTTGAAAATGTCAAAGCATTTTCTTCAGTGACAAATTTAAACACACTGCAAGTGTTAAAACTGTATAGTGCATTCAGTCTAAAATGAAACATGACCTCTTCTATTCTACTAAAACTGTCGAAAGTGGTCAATGCCTTACAGGGAACAAACAGTAGTATATTGCATGGTTCATTGTAGGTCAACAAGCGTATCCTGTAACACTAACTTGATCTATTTCATTACAAGCTATAGACCTTATTGTGAACAGGCTATGCTAATTGAAATGCACATCTTGGTGGGGGAAAAAATACAATGCAAAATGATGTAAAACACACGTCGCAAATCAAAATAATCACTATGTACATAAAGTGTCATTTGTTTCCACCAGTGAAAATCAGTAGTAATAGGGTTGACATTTACACGCTGAGATTCATAGACTAGTCAGTAGTTAATAGGCAGGATGTATAAGGACTAGATGCTTTGTATAATAGAGCAGCCATATATAAGTACAAACTATTTGGTATAGGCTTAGATCAGCACAATTAGTGGTGGACCGACCGGGGGCAGGGGTAGGGGCACAGGGGCCCTCGGGCTTCAAAAAGCGGGACGATATGGACCAAAATAGCATTTTCATCCTCTTCTTCGGGAAATTTCGACTATAATTTCAGCCTAAATTTGGGCAAAATTAGAGTAAATTCGACAATTTTCGCACGCTATGCGCCCATTTCGTCAAGTTCAAACTTAATGGCGAGCAAAATCACCGGGACGACTTACGAATTTTGCCCCCTCAGGCAGGACGACTTGGAAATTCTGCCCCCTCTGGATTGACTGCCTCAGGACGCCACTGCGCACTACATAGTACATAATATCATTCACTTGTCAATAGCACTTTCAAGTGGCACTGACCTTTGACATGGTACATTTTTAATGGTCCAAGGCTTAATCGCAAATAGCCTCTTACCCAGAACACCACATTTTGAACACTAAGATTTCTTGCTAAAATGGACTACAAACTTCTATTTTTTTCTGAGTGTATCACACTTTGTAGGCCTGTACCTTAAAATTGAGCCAGAGGCAAATTGTTTCAGTTTTTTAGGACCAAAAATTACTAAAACATGACCCACTTTAAATGATGCCATCTGTATGCCCTCAATCCATACTCAACCCTACCATCAACAGCCTACGTAAGTTAAGAGAAAAAACAAAACTACAGAAAAACAACTCATCTAACACTCAACAAAGCCTAACAAGCAGCCATCACACTGTCATTAAACCCACATCCAACCTCATCCCCTTATAAAGCTATATAATCATTTGCAACATTTGATTAAAACTCGTAACGACCCAGAACAGTTGCGCACAGTTGTGTCCTCCTAACCAATGTATTTTTTGCCCTATAATACTTTCACTATTGGCCACTTGCGGGTCATTTTACCAGCCACAAATCACGTAACAGGTCTCAATACCACATTTATTGCCTACTTGCACGGGTTAAAACATCACCCTGCATGAACTTTTGAGAACTGCAAACAGTACTCATGAAACCTGAAAACGTTTTCTCCTCCAAAAAATTTGTCTTACCATTATTACACAAGTGCAGTAGCCTTTATCTGGCATTGCATCAGCCAAGGAGCCTTTCCATCCCAGCTTGTTTAACATACCCCAGCCCGAGAAGGAACCGGGAGTTTAAATGTCACAGACATTTAGCTAACGAATAGTATGTAACGCAATGAGTGACACTGACATACTGTGAAGGCTTCATTATTTCCATCAGGGAAGTACCAATGATGGCTGCTGGGATCGGGATAATTATTTGTTGTCATGCTACGTGCATTGTCATGTCCCGGAGTCGCAGCCTTCAACGAGGATTCAAATCTAAGTCGGGTTCAACTAAGATTTTAAGTGTTGTGTAAATCATATCTCTGGTACAATCAAACTTACAACTATTAGAGAGCTGAATGCAGCTAGTTCATTATTTTTGAAGTTTTCCAAACTCAGACACATTGTTTGGCCAAAAATGATAATGCATCACCCTTTATTTCTACATTTCATCCTTTTTTTGTCTTTAAACAGAAAAACATTACAACATTTGCAACTCTCCTGTATGGACTATGTATTGGAAATCCGTAACTCGCATGGATAATTCATCCAGAAGTCTGCCACAGAAAAGGGCCATATGCGGATTTATTTAGGGGATGCAGGACTTCGAAAAAAAAGTGGATCTGACCCTCCTACCCCTCCCTCTTAAATTTTTTTTTTGTTTTGTTTTAAACATCTCATCACCAAATAGGGAATTTCTCATCAAATTCTTCATATTCTGGATCTTTTAAAAAATGGCAAACTGTGGCCCTTTTGCATAGAAGGTAAGGAAGACCTTTTGGGTCTGCACAAGAGAAGATTTCAAATCCACACTTCATCTAAGGAAATTTTGGTAAATCTTCTACAACAATAGCCTGTTGTGTAAATTTATTTCAAGTAGTAGAGTCTCAGACAGTAGTAGTATGGATCTCAAGTGGATTAACATCCTGTAATTTTCCCTCTATTTCTACAACTAATAGCATGCAGATATAATCTTTTTTCACTGTGCATCTTGTAATGGAAAATACAAGGCCAAAATAGATAGACATGCCAGTATGCATTAACTTCAGGGATTACAACAACCCTTACTATATAGTATGATCGGTAAAAAAATTGCCAAATTTCACAAAGAACACAATAATTGTAAGCAGAGTAGCTGATATGCATGTATAATGCAAATGTGTACACAGGTGTAATCACTCTACACACATGTGCACGAATTAAACAAGGATTTCTTGTGACTCAATCAAAACAAAATACCAGTTTTGCTATTTTTTCCTGATCAAACTAGAGTGACTTGAGACAGCAGTGTGGTGGTAAAAGTGGCTGCCCTGGAAGTAGCAGCAGCAAGCTACTAAAAATAAATCCTACCAACAAATAAAATTTCACCCAAATTATAATGCTCACCGTAATCCACTCAAGCGAATGGACACAAAATTACAATTCAATTGTAAGAGATGGGCATGTTACAGAACCCTGAAGGCAGCGCAACCAATAAGGCATTTATTGCTGGGTTGTTAAAGCATATTCAGTATATTATTGAACTTGACCTTTCATAAAATACGAGGATGCAATACTCCTTGTAATCACACCCTAGAATTTGAAAATTCACGGAATTGGAGTTTAGAACACATATTTGGCGAAACCTGAATGTCCTAAAAAACCTGGGATTTTTGCAGGTATTTCCAATTTTTGACACAAAATAATGATTTAAATTCATCCTACCACTAATTTTAGTCTCAAAATGCATTAAAATCCCCTGAAATTCTGGACCAAAATTACCTTAGTAAGCTTTGTTATTGCCGATTTCACTCAAATCGCCCAGTAAATCAAATGCCAAATTCGGCATACTTCCTGTGTGCTTGTTTCTGGTGTTTCTATAGATTAAATGTTTTTAGTTTAAGAAAATTGAAATGGTTCCCCTAGAATGGCATAAATTAAAGCTTTTAATTAGAAAACAGAAAATAAAACCGAATCAGCGATTTCGAAAACAGTAAACTTTTGTCTTTAGATTTATCATAAATAATTTGAACCAATAACATTACTGCACTTTTCTCACTGTACAGTCCCTACACTGCATAAAACTGGACTGATATCACTGAAAGGGGCATTGAATAGAACTCTAGACCTTAGCCTAATAACACTAAGCCTTTTTTTATAATACCCAAACATGGTCCCGAGTAAGATATACCTTTTCCAGGTCCAGATTCCAATGAGACATGTATTACATTAATCCTTGAACTGACTTGCTGTTAAAAATAACAATGTTAGCCATTAGACTTAAGCACTTGTTCAACTGCAGGGTCCCAATATCAATTTACTTCTAAGTCTCTCTCACACACACTCAACCTTACCAACCATATCACAGCTCACACATCAAATAAAAAGGTTTAGGGCAACAAAAAGGCTCCATCTGCAATAGCTGCCACATGTTAGATTTGGTAGGTATAACAATTAATAAGAACACAACTGACAAATGGCAGCTATTGCAGATGGGGCCTTCTTGCACTAAACCCTCGACATTACAACTCCCCACGACAAGGCAGCTCTTTTTCATTTTCCCTGATTAATTACATCTCGCTGCAAAAGGTCAGACAATTCATGGCATTGCTGCACTGTCGTAATCCGACTCCCTCCCGACACCTCTTAAACGAGGTATTGACACTGTGTCTTATTGGAGAAGAGGATTAAGCTTGCCGGCAGGGGATAGATGGGCAATTCATTAAGAGCAGAGACTCAAACACTCTACATGTACCAATGGTATCAATGTGCTGTAACCTTATGCTGGCAGAAGATAGTCAAACAACTCAAAATCTGTTACATTTTAAAAGTTTAAAATTGTACTTTACTAAAAAGTGCCCCTTTCTGTCTGTTTTGAATGATTCCTTATTTATAGTTATACCAAATTCGGCACAATGTCACCATCATAGACTTGTTGGAAGCAGCAAGAATTTTCAACAAATGAGAAATTGTTCATCATAATTGGCATATTCTCTGATAAAAAGGCACTTAAAATCTGTTGAGGTTGGTATTTTTCCCCTTGGTTCTTTATTATGCAAGTAACAGTTCTAACCATAGCTGTACGGTATCGGCAAGGGCAGAAGTTTTTTGATGAGAAATTCTTACCAAACCTCAAAATATTCATTCCGGTTCCGCTAAGAAAAAATGTACATCAAAACCTATGTAGTAAATAGTGTCAATTATATTCTGGGCCATAATTTCTTTAACATAACCAGTGCGCGATGATCGTTGCGTGTACTGCTTCTACGCACAATGGTGCGCCATTTTGGTGGGGAAGCAAGCATACGGTCTAAAGTGTCCAGGAATTTATGAGCCACAGTATAACAAACCCCCTATTTGATAGTATTATTATTTTAGCAGGAGACACAAAAACCTTCCTAACTAATCCAAAATATTAAGACATTCTTAAACAGCTGTGAAAATGTAAGCAATTTCATTGGTTGATGCCCGGGTTCAATTTGATTAATTGAACCCAGGTAGTACGCGCTGCGTATTGAAGTTATTTATAGGTTGAAGCCCTCGTATTTTGCTACTTTCGCACGCGCCTGCTAACGTTGTGTCTCGTTGCGCATGATTGTTGCGTTCAGTGGGTTGTTCGATTGTTGTCACTGGGTGGCGAGTCCTTTCTTGTTGTATTTAAGCTGTAAAGCATCGCTTAATTGGGTTAAAGTTGACCTTAAATGATAAAGCTGTTTAAGAATGAGAATAAAGGTATTATTTTGGGCGGCCGAGTTCTTCCACGCAAAAATAATGGTGTCGCCGGGTTCAATTCGTCATAAAGAGAGTACCAGTTCCCAAAATGATACCTTTATTCTCTAAATATTGTCACATTAGCTGTTTTTGTCATTTGACCATACCTGGTGTATGCCCCTGCCTCTAAACTATAAGGCTACTGAACATAAGATGTCATATTGAGAACCAAATTCTTTCCATAAACCTTTGTCATTCTGGATTTACTTATTGTGGTGTAGCTGCCTAGGGTGCTCCACAGTGGCGCCTTGAGCACATCGGTGGATTTGTCGCATTAAAAGAATTAAATATTAATATTTATCTCTTGACAACAATGTCTGTAATTCAGTTTTGAAATTGGAGTAATGAAATTGCTTGTTTTTGTAACTGACATTTTTGTATCACTTAATTCATTCAAGATCACAACTCAATAACAATCTTGTCAATTCAATGGCCATCAAGCTCTTATTTTACTTTTCTCCTGCAACAAAACCCGCCACTTTTGTCTTCAAATGCGCATATTAATTATCACAGCAAGACTGACGTTCAAACAGATATTGAAACAAAAAATACATCCAATTTATAGCACTCCAGTGGATTTTGGAAAACTTGCATTTGATATGATGATCTGTTCCTCAATGCGTACACATGAGGCCTAAAAAAAAAATTGTTTGATTGGCGTAACCCGACCGACCCTATTTTTACCGCCGGCCCTAAATATTTTAATTTTTTTATGGTCATGAAAACACTGAAATGCAAAAACATGAATTTAATGACGTCATACTTCGGTACTCTAAAGGATTGCAGGACATTCAAAATGACAAATAAAAAGATGTGTTACAGAAAAAGTGAAGATGTGCCATTTGTTTTTGTATGTGTGTCACATATTTTGTGTTCTAGTATGTGAAACATAAAAAAAAAAAAATCTGACCTACCTACCCTATTTTTTTTCTATGTTACGCCATCAAACAATTTTTTTTAGGCCTAATCACATCTAAAACTGGTAACACAAGAACAATGGAAACACTACAGATTATCTCACACCAGGTAGTGTCAGACAAGCACTCTTGAAATTAGCGGCAGCTTGCATTAAAATATGTGGCTGGTATTCTGAAAGGGAGACTAACTTTAGACCTGGGTTTAAACCAGGGTTAGTCCTACATGAGTGGACCTTTTTTTCCTTTCAACATACTCTAGAAATGTGTTGTAAATGGGTGACAAAATTCCAGCCCATCCATGAGGCAGCCCATCCATGAGGAATTTTCTCACCTGTTACATTTAACTTTCACAGTATTTTGAAAGGAAAAAAGGTCCACTCACGTAGGACTAACCCTGGTTTAAACCCAGGTATAAAGTTAGACTCCCTTCCAGAATACCAGCCTTGGTGATTAACTCCTTGGACACTGTCTATCATCAACATCTAAGCACTATTTTGATTGGTTACTTGTAAGGTAATATCATATAATGAGCAAATCAGAGATACTGTAAGAATGGTGGTATGATTTACATAGAGATATTATAGAACTATTTTGATTGGTTACTCAGAAAGCTATCTCATGTTGAGTCATGTAATGAGCCAATCAGACAGATCGGTAGTACCCAGGAGTTAAATGAGTGGGTGACAATGTTTACGACTTGTAGAGCTGACTAGCCTATAAATAATGCACAGATATAAATTGACTTTGTAAATATTTAAATTGCTTGTTCTTACACGACTGAAAATAGTGTTTTACATTTATAAAGGTGTTTTTAAAGTATTACTAGGCCAACAATGCGTGGCTAATGAGACAGAAAAAAAAATGTTGCTTGCTTTTCCATACCAAAACGTCATGTTAGCAATACAAATCTTGGCCCGAGTAAGTTTTGAACTTTCTCCGTGTTAAAAACTGTAGTTTTGAGCTGACAGGGGTTGCGAGAGGCATGGACCAACCAACAAGGGGGAAAAAGGAGTAAAAAGCAAAAACGGCCTGAAAAATCAAGAAAAAAGCTAAAAATTGTGGGCACTAACAAAATTTATCAAACGAGAAGGAAGGAAGGAAGGGAAATCCTCTTAAATGAGGAAATTCAAACCCTGCAAATAAGAAATGAAACTGATACCACTTGATCAATTTTTATTTGTGCTTTCTAATAATTTTTTTCCCCTCAATCACTGTGATGTTTTTGTATAAAAAAAATCCCATGTGTCGCAGAGGAAAATGATCTTTTTTCTGAAAGCAACTTTGAAATACTGCCATTGAATTCTCAATATATCAACTGAAAATTAAGATGCAATTCTCACTGCACATCATTCTCGAAATCGCCAATGATCTATCTTCTATTGGAACATTTAATTAGAAACTCATCAACATATTCGCTGCAATGGATGGCGCAACAGTGTATTCCACGGGTTTTTGACTGACTAGCTTTCTTTTCCTTCAATATGAAGTCACTGAGCTCCCTTATACATACCACTCAAAAGCCCCCTTTAGTTCCAGTTTAGGCCGCAAATTCCAGGTTAAGTACTAAAATAAAAGAGGACATGATAGAAATAGCCACACTTCTCCCTCCACCACACATCCTTATCCCATTCCTTCAATACAAAAACTCTCAAAGTCCTTTAAGAAGACCTCAAACTATGAGTTACAATATGCCCTCATCCAACCAGGACACAGTTCAGGCGGTGTACGTGTATATACATGTGACATGAACGGACCTTGTGTGATCTGGGTATCATATCATACCCAAAAATCAGTGGGGGTGTATTTTTTAAATACAAAGGGTGAATGAAAGATACTGAACGTGCCAAGGGAATTGAGATTCTAACTAGCTCATAGTGACTATTGATAAGACAACACACTTGCAGCCCGAGGCACACACCTCTCATTAATAATATGGCATCTAGTCTGCTAACGCAATCCTGCCTCTACCCCAGGGGTTCCAACCCTTTTGACACATGGGGACACATGGTTGAATCCAAAAATATTGCGTGGCAGGACACGCAAACAAGTAATCGGGGACTCTCAAGTTTGGTTTATGAGGATATGCCTATAAAAGTATGAGAAAGTAGACAGGAACCCATGATCTATACCAATATATTTGCCCAAAAAGGGACCATAGCAATAGAAGAGATGCGGAAGATTTCTGGTCAAATTAACATAGATTTTCCATTTTTGTGACCTTTTAGACCAAAATTGGGAAAAGTTTTGCTTATTTTGAGGAAATTGCCGATTAATTTTCCTTACAATTTTTGAAAATTTTGGGGTCAGATTTGATTGAAAATTAACTAATTTTCCAACAATGTTTAAAAGTTCGGGTGTTTCAGATTGATGGAAATAAACTTTAATTCAAAGGAATCTTTTTTAATAAGATAAATGACCATTTTAATTTTCTGGGAAGTACTGCAGGCCGCATGAGAGCTCTTAGGGGCCGCACAATGGATCAACGCGGCCGCAGGTGTGGACACCCATTGCCTTCCGCTGCCTCGACCCAACCGGGGAGATTCATCAAAACCATGACCTCAATGATGACAGATTCCTGCTCACTTCTCTCCTTTGAGATTAAAAGGATTTTGTCTTTCCTCATCCATTTTGATAAGATGTTGGGATTGCCATTTTGTGGTTCTTTTTCCTCTTGACATTTGAAAGTCATCCGTTTGTAGAGCACAAATTAGGGTACATACACCCTGATCATTTCTCCTATCTCTTATTTAACAATTCTTCATCAACTGCTAATCCTAACACCCAACTGTGACCACAACAATTCATCCTAACAGAGTACTACCAGGCAAAATGGTACATTAATCATTAAGGCTTTTCACACTGATCCAGTGATCGATCCACTTTTACAATCGATCGCCCCGTAGACCTTCAAACCAGCCCCCATTCATTATAATACTTCGCCAACCCTGACAAACCACTCGCACTGTTTGTCTTCCTCAAATAACGCACCCTTGTGTCTGCAATTGCACTTACGTAAGAGATTCACCATGTTGATTTTCCCTATTCAGTCCGTTCATTTTACGACGGAAAACGCGCAATTTCTATACGGAAATAAACCAAGGTGACAAGTCACATCCTGATGGCCATGTAGCTCTGCATTAACTACACCACTGCCGTAACTGCCTCACAAAGAAGTATTTCGGAAACTTTTACATCGTAACTAGGCGCTATTGCGCATTCGCTTCTAGTAATATCAAAACACAGCTGCACTAGTCTTCAAAAACGGCGATCGAATCGCGCAAGTGATCGCTCTCCTAGTGTGAAACTTAGTAATCCAGACAGCTAGACAATTTCTGTTCAGCTGCTCCTGTTAAAAAGTGTGTATCACATTCTCTCTCCCTTTTATAACACTCCAAAACACATATATATGGTGTCCACTTTAAATTGACTGTTTTACTCTCTGTAAAGCACTCTTCTTTGTAGTGCACTGGTGTTCTTTTGTAGTCGCACTTATAATAGATACATCTAACTTGAAGATAATTGACATAAACAGAATCCACTGATCTACCACCAACTCTCCGTATCCGCTATCCTCAGATTTAACCACACAACTAAATTCCAAGACGACTAAGATTCTGGACACAAAATGTGAGCTAGACAACCTTTCCGTTTTGTTTTTTCCAACATGAGTGAAACGTCTGTCACTATGAGCCTAGAAAAAAAATCTCAATTCCCTTGGCACGTCCTTACTTTCATTCACCAATGTATTAGAAAATATACCCCCTGGATTTGTGGGTATGAATATATGATACCCGATCACACATGGTCAGTTCATGTCAATGTAGTACCCGTCACCATGAAACTGTGTCCTTGGGGATGAGCATATTGTAACTCACAGTGTGTGCCCCCAAGAAATCATCTCAGCTGTGAACATCAAGACGGACAAGATAAATCCCTAGGTTCTCCTTTTTCCGTCTTTATTTCATCTTGGAAGGATGCGATGCAGAGAGGAATTATACTGCGGGCTGATTTGTGCAATTGTGCGACATGATCACCCGGTGATATGACGGGATGCCTTCTGAACATTAGGCCATTAGCACACATGACATTAATGAACCTGCACTGCTAGTCCCAATAGCTGGTATCCTCAAACAGGACGTCTAAAACTTTAGAACCAGGGTTAAACTGGGGTTAGTCCTACATGAGTGGATTTTTCCTTTCATCACACTAAGACAGTTTAAAATAACATTGTAGGACGACCGATTCTAAAAACCTGGATCTAAGTTAAACAGCAGATTCCTAATCAGGGTTGTAACCAGAAGCTTAGGCGCTTCAAGTGTACTCGTAGCTCTACTCCAAGTAAGGGTACCCCCTTGATGCATTTTATGGCCAGTACCTACAACTAAGTACTTGAAAGTACACAAGCCATGGTGGATTAGCAGCTGTATTTACTTAGCAGTACCATACTATAGGTTCCTCTGCAGCTGCCTGCTAGGTGACCGACAGGTACCCATATAAGCCACCAGTAGTGGAGTACTCTGCAGCTACTCCATGGGAGTAACTTCACAGGTACTCTCCTACCGGCGCCTAGTAGGCAGCACTTGGACCATTTAGGGCACCAAACATTCAATGTTGTGTACACTTTCTGAATCATTTTCAAGCTTTTTAATGTTTTTTTTTTTTTTTTTTTTTTTTTTAAATTTATAGGAATTTTGTATAAAAAAACAAACATAGTAACCAAACTTTAATAATGGAAAAAGTACTAAACTACAACAAAAAAACCCCTCCCCATCCCACCCAACCCCACATCACAAGATCCTTGCAGGGGAGTACCCATGAGGTATTCCAGCAAGGGGTGACATTAGTGGTCAGGCTACTGCGTGTTGAACCATAGGTGGATGATACCCCCACTTGTCGGCCGGGTGTGGGTTAACCCATGCGGGTGGGTTACTCTGTGGCCAACTTAACCAAAGCGACTCACAGGTACTCCTTGAGAAATGGTTGTGTTCGACTTCATCCTTTGGGAATACCAGCCATTACACAACCAATTGTCAGAGTGGCACAACCTTGGGTGTGCTACATCCACAAATGTCAAATCACCCTAAATTCAAAACGCTACAAGACCATGTTGTGCAATCTTTTACCCTACAGTCCGATTAATAATTTGTGGACAAGAAGAGAATGCACTGGAGATTGAAACTGCTGAGCACAGGAACTACTCGCACTTCATTTAGCGATGGTTGAAGAATGCGCCGAACCTCCGCGTAGCTTGTGCGCTTACACAATGTGTGCGCATCTCCTGTCCAGAATTTTAATCCCACTGTAAGTTTTCTTCACTTTTGATCAAAAAAAGGTTTAATAAATATCCGAGCACTAAAATTTGAATCTGTTGAATTATCTTTGGAGTAGTTTCGAGGGTTTATTGCCACGGCATCTGTGCCATTTCACTGGGAATTCCACCTTTAAACCCTATACCATAATCAAATCTAACTCACTTAATAATGCAATACTGGGCAAAGAAACGGCCAGTGACGAGAAACTGCCGGGCACTCCATGACCGTACTTGTCACCTCTTTATTCAAAACACTTCACTGGACCATGTGCTAAGTAGGCTCAATGTGCACTTGCATATAGATTAATCCGAGTCTGAAAATATTGTTAGCAGTCACTTATCTTCTGAAAATGGTTAATATATGACGTACCGATTCTGTTCATGAGTCCGGCTACCACAACACCACAAGCTTTTCCTGCAGCATATTGGTACCTATGGAAAAAAAGAGCAAAAGAAAAAACATCTTAATATTACTCAAAAAGCAATTGGATCATGGATTAATACAATCCCGATGATACAAATTTTTCTTAAAAAGAAAATTAAAATTATACAAAATAAGGAAACATCTTTGAAAGCATAGGGATTATAAATTTATTCCTAAACTTTAATGGTCTACATTATAATCAGAGGTTCAGAGACACTTTTGACCGATTCTCAATTGTGCTGACAGTGGGAAATCCTTCAAATTCATGCATAATGGGTGTATACCCATTCATTCTGTCAGAGACATAGTGTAAAACTATAGCACAAACCACTCTAGTCTGAGCTTGAGTAATAAGACTGTTTTTCTATGTTACGTTTGTTTCATGATATCTGTTTATTCGTTTTAATTCAGAATATCAGTGCCTTTTTGCTTTTTGGGCTAAAATTTGACATAAAATACAATGACTTTGACATCTTGAATGAAATGCAAAGAAAGAGCAGTAGCGGTGACAGTTTCAAGCTATTGGCAGCTATTAAACACTACTCAACATTTAATATACTGACAGAGTTAAAATTATGCATATTATTTGTCATCCTCCACAATGTTTACTGTATATTACCCAGAAATGCCATTTTGCTGAGAGCAAAAATGAAACATGATGAATATGCTACAACACTAGACATTATCTAGCATGAGATTGAATGCTTTACACCTAAAGAAAATGGCTAGAAATAACAAGGCACTATTATTTAAGAGGAGGTAGAGTATCCTTCCCATAAGTGCATTTTTTCCAATACAATATTGTACTGGTTGCCATGTGATTCTATAGTGACAAAAAGTACTTAAATTGGCAAGATGGGGTCATTTAGGTACTTATTGTCACTATAAATTCAGTGACACCCGGAGCTGGCGTCCGTACGGTATTTCCCACAGTGAAGTCTGTGTCAGACTGAAAGATATTACCTAAATTGGTACTGCACAAGAGATTAACGTTATCAGTCCGTCATAGCGATGCGTGTATGAAACGAAATCTCAAATATCTCCGGAAAACGATGCGGGTTCTATGGAGTTTTTGCATCAGAGGGTTCCGTTACTATGTTTGGTTTGAATATGTATCGTAATTGGGTCTTGAACCTATAGAAACTAGCGAGAAAATTTAACGTTTGTGGGTACTTCCGTGCTCACAGACATGGAATAGTGAAACATTGCAATGCTTCAGTTCCATCCAATCTTTACCACATGCCTTTCATATTTTTCTCAGTCTTGAGAATTTTCAAAACCCCCCCCAAACCCAACCCCACCACCTGGTCAATTTACGCCATTGTTGTTTTCTTAAATTTTAGATAACAGGATTTACGTACTCACCGGACCCGTAGGACAACGTGCAAAAATGTATGCGAAGATTATGGATTGTGGGAAGAATACTAAATCTCCTAATTATTTGTGGTGTACGGCAGCTCTGACATAACTAATATCATACAGCCCTATTGCCAATGTAAAAATTGTTGCACATTTTGATATCATATTTACTATCGATCATCAAACATTTGCACATGTAATGCTTCTGTATGTTGATTTGCAACGTTTGAAGGACAATAATAAACCCATTTGTCTGCCACTGCCCTAGCCAAAGCAGCGATTTATTTCATCACTAGATTGGTTTCTAACATTACAATTATTATTTTGTACAGCTTTCAAAAGAATTTGGTACCAAGCACTCCAAAGCACAAATATACCAATCCAGGCGTTTACCAAAAATAAGTCCTTGTATATAGTAAAGGGGTGCTTGTTCGATTTATGTGTATTGTGTCTCTACTTGATATGAGAGCCTGGACACTTGCACATTACACCCCATCAGTACAGTGGGAACAAACTTGCGGGTTTATGGTAGACGCAAAACTGCATGTTGCAACGCCCTATTCAATACTGTGCTAATATTGATACTTAACCACTAAAACGGCGGGTTTTTGGTTCATATCTTTAATGACAGGGATTTGAGGGCTCAAATTTCAGGACGACAATGAGATAAAATACAGCACTGTTCATTGATATCCAAATCAATACTTACCTTCCGGTAAATCAGGGGGGTCCAAAGAAGGATCGGGAAAACACGCACTTTAAATGAGTAAATTTTCTCCATAACAAATATATTTAACAAATATGGCAGATACTGTCCAATCAGGATTGAGGTGTCCGATAAGTGACTAATTAAAATTGGAATGATTTGCGCCCAATATTTATTGGTCTCGCTATGAGTTTTAAAATATTGGCTCAACTGTCACCATATTGCAAAACTGTAAATACGGCCTCGACCAATACTTGGGCTGAATCAATCCTTTTATTACATATTGTATCTACTCTGTATGCACTGGTCCAGAGTAAAACAAAACCGCATTATTTTTCTAATGGTAAAAATTGTAGGGAGGAAGGCATCATAAGCATGATACTGAATCGAACCCAGCAATTAGACAATACAAATTCTTCAGTGAAGCTTATTTTATATAGAAATATTGCCCAAAAAGTCGGGTGTCTTGGACACATTTTGTTGCGTGCGTACTAGTCTAGCAGGGAATGTGCTAAGTCTGACATATTCAATGTACATGTATGTGGACAGCTTTCGAATGCTCACTTCCATAATAACATTTAAGACCTTTTTAAATTTATCATAGGATTGTAAGTATTGTATTTTTGGAGTGAAGGCTTTCAAATCCTAATTCGTCATTCAAGTTCATATGTGCAATAGCTGCCATTTGAACAATCTGTGCTGTATGTATTAGGGATAACTCAATTACATCGAGTCAGGCATCTTAAAAGGGTTCTGCAGGTGACTTGTCACCTGAAGAATCACGTTAAACCCTAACCCGGCCCAGACGCAGGAGGTGCAACGGAAACGTGGTACCGGTCGGAAAAAAATGTTTCTTCGTTGCATCTCGGAGGCAACCAACTATTTTTGTTCATGCCAAATACTACTTGCAGCTGGGTCGTCTTCCGGGAAAATGGGGACGCGATTGGTTCTGTTGCAATCTGGGATGTCTTTAACGGAAAATGATGCGATGTTTCCTCGTTGCATTGGGACGTCTTTCCAGAAAATGACGCGATGTTCGCGTTGCATATGGGACGTCTTTCATGGAAAATGATGCATGCTTTTATTGCATCTCGGACGTTTGCCCGCAGAAGCGCAATGCTTCTGCTTGCATTTGCACGGATGCTTCGTTGCATCTGGGAGTCTTCCGGAAAATGACGCGATGTGTCTTGTTGCATCTGGGACGTCTTTCCGGAAAATGACGCGATGTTTCTCGTTGCATCTGGGACGTCTTTCCGGAAAATGACACGTGTTCCTCGTTGCATCCGGGGCGTCTTTCCGGGGAAAATGATCGCGATGTTTCTGCGTTGCATCTGGGACGCTTTCCGGAAAATGACGCGATGTTTCTCATTGCAATCTCGGCGTAAACGACTGTACGCTACTATTCTGTGGGGCCGGGGAAAAAAGGTTTCCGAGATGCAATGAATGAGACGCCGAAAATTTGTTTCGTCAATGCATCTGGTCGTAAAAAATTAAAATAGACGATTCTCGTGCATCTGGGACGATGTGGCAAAACACCGGTCCGGGTTAGGGTTAATGGTGGGTTCAAACTTCATCGGCAGACGTCGGCCGATGTCGTAGTCTTGCGAAATGCTTTGCGCGTACGGATGGGTGATATTGTGTTGCGTAAAAAAGCATGTTCAAAAGGCTAGCGTTATGCAGACGTTTGCAGATAAAGTATGAACCCACCTTTTTTAAAAACTTGGAAATCATAATTTGTTTGATGGAATTTCTGATAAATGGCGGCGATTGTACGTTTGACCTTGTGTAGACTAGTCTATCAAACAAAATATGTTAAAACACCAAAACTTATGATTAAAAAACAGTTTGGACCTTTTTACATAGAATTTGCACTTGAAACTCCAAAATTCATAACCACGTGCATAGCAAGTCTCCCTGAAGGGTTCAGGACTCAGATTTCCAGTTTATAAATCCTAGATTTCTTTTATTAGAAAAATTAGTTTATATTTGTAATCATGGGTAGAAGTAACCACCAAACTGACTATTCCTAAAATCACTCAAACATGTGATTTACAGGTTGCTACCAGCAATCAAGCTTCCAAATAACATGGAATATTTCATAAGTTTAAAGGTTTGCCATCAGTGCTCTTTCCTCACACCCTAAAAAAGCAGTATCAAAATTATCTTTGCTACAACCCCGATGTCTTAAAGGCAACTGTTAAGAAGAATTTTATTTGAGTTTAAGTCTAAGAAACTAAAAATACTGTAGAATGACATCACTCAAGTAGCTATTAAAACTAGTGTTAATTTGAAACTATTTAAGTAATATTTAGATTCTCGAATTCAGAAATGCCATTGTTTAGAAATTTGAGATAAAAAACACACAAAGAACGCCCCTCCAAATGCTGGGCAACGTTTACAACCATTTCCCAAATTGATCAATTTCATTATCACTGCGGATCACAGGCACTTTCTTTGCCGACATACTGTAGAGGAAAAATGACACAGAGTTGTCACAAGTTGTACGTGATGCTGCAATGATTATTGATTTATCTGCCTGTGATATGGCCTGTCACTAATGCAGGCAATATTGAAGGCTACCATAATAAATGCAAGCTGAGAAATTAGCAATTTATTTCTGTCTGGCATGGCGTAAGATAATCTATAGCTTCAGTTTAGTGATCTGAAACTCTGACATTTCGGTGCAATTTTTGGGGAAAAATAGTGTATCTAACAAACAAAGTACGTACAAGGGGAAAATCTAGACAAAACACATGAGCAAATATTGACTTGAAAAGTCCCTGTTTGTTTTTACATACTCTTGGCTTAGGCTTAGACAGTTTGCATTTTATTATGGAAGTGATTTAGTCATTTTTTTAAAAATATATCGGAATACAAATGTTTGGTAGAAAAGTGAGCTAAAAAAACCAAGGTAAATCCATGTGCTCCCAAGTAAGCTAAATAGAGACAAAGAAGGTCTGCTACTTGCTCATGGTAACAACAGTTTGAATTTCGGCAAGAATCAATTTCCTGAAAAAAATATTGTACGTTTGTTACCCCCCTCATCCACAAATTAAATGGAGGAAAATCTAAGCTTCTTGTAAATCTTGATCAATTGCGAGATATAAAACAGATTTTCCCGCACCTTTCCACAAAATTCTAACACTGGTTCACAGTTATCTTAAATTGTCAACCACAGGGAGGAAGTTGGTGCACATCCAGATTTGCATCAGAGGGTATTTTGAACCATTCACATAATGCATTGCAATGTGCCTATATGGTACTGTATTAAATACAGGCCAGTACTTAGGGATAAAAGTTTAATAACTATAGGACATTCAATGAATCAAAGGGAAAAAATCCATAAGTACTAATGCTTTGTAGGCTAAAATGAGCGTAAAAGTCAGGTTTTTTATGTGTTAAGAACAGGATTTTTGTGGGATCACATGACCCTATAGAGATGAAATTTCCCAAAACTGATGCATTGTGGGATTGACTCTGGATTTACATATAATACTCGTCACCTTCCAACAATTATACTGCGTTAACATCTTACTACCAAATCCAAGAAACACTGCACATAGTGCACAATTAACTTCTTGCATGAAAATGCTACATGCATGAAAGCCAAGCAGTAAACCGCACTGTTACTGAATGTTTCGCAGTGAAATTTAAGCTTACCATGCATCACTACGAAAAATTCACGAGGCACACTATTCTCTTTCCCATGCTTGACAATATGGTGACTAGCTATGCATTCCCTCTTGTAACTTCCTTAGTTCACCCTTTGACTACATTCTACATTCTCTCTTGATAAAAAAGCATAATATACTTGTACAATTAAATTAAGAGCCTCAGATGAATCAAATGATTTGTTCATCAATCACTACCATGTGACAGATCAGTGTATTACTTGCTGTCATCACTGGCTCCAAAGACCTAACTACTTACTAACTTAAACTCCTTAAAAATATAACTTAAATACGTGATTGTCATTTCCAGAACTCTTCATATCCCTTTGTACAAGAGCTTAGCGTTGTTAATTTGTTATCATTCCATTAACCCTAACCCTGACGTTGGTTTCTAGCCCATCTCCCGGAGGGACTGAAGGAGTGAGGGAAGAGGGGAACAAGAAAAGTCACAAATTCGGGCGGGATTCGAACCCAGGGCTCCTCAGGCCCCAGCCCCATGACCCGGGATAGCACGCTACGGCGGTGTAGCTGGCCCGGCCAGCGATTTCGTACCCATATGAGTCTTGGTTTGATGACGTCATCGCTACTTTCTGGACTTAATGCATTTTTCTCAATTAACAGAGTGAGCTTTGGTGAGATTTAGTTGTGCTAGGGTTAACATGGAAGTAAATGTGCTATGCCTTGCACCGTGTTCATGGAAGTGCGCTTACGCAGTAAGCTTAAGCCAACACTGTTCATCATGTTTACGCGCAAGGACACCAGATGCAACCTCCAAAGCAAAAAAGCACGCCTAAACTACCGTTTTACGTTGGATTTTTTGCTTTAATAATAATTACTAAAAAAAGATTTGTCAAATTGTAAACATTCTGGAACTAATAGTGGGAGACTAACAATATTCCTCTGTAAATGAAATTGAAAAAGTTTTCAGAAAGAGTTTTATTGTTGAAAGGGGTTCAAACATGTTACAGAGTGGTTCATCA
>JAMKCH010085492.1:0-43543 GCA_023653785.1 Ophioderma brevispina
ATATGCCCTCGAAAAATAATAATTTTGACCTTTTTGAAACAAAATTTGACCAAGTTTGATCGCTGAGCGACTGGAGTATCAAAAGACGGCACTCAAATCCAATTCTGCTGATGGCCAGATGGGAAGATACCAGATCTTCGAAGTACTGGTATCACATCAAGTGAGCAGCATTTATTGCGGAGTTTACCAACAATTTCTTCGACTTTCTTCTCTGTCACCGGTGTGAATCCCAACATCTTCTTTACGTTTGCACTTTAAAGTCATTCCTATCATATTTGTGCAACTTTTACTTAATTTGTGAAATTCTTGGATCTTGTTTTCTTGTGTAATTATTTTTTTTTCTGTATGCAGAAATCAATAGAGATCCATGGCGAGACCCACTTTTAAACTTTTAAAGTACGACCGATCGTTTTGTGCTTGAATTTAAAACTTCAAAATTCGTTTCCAGCTTGGATATGTATTCATTTCAGCTATTTCAAATACAAATGTATTAGCCTCTCTATATTTTCAAGCATACGTTCCCAGCATAAGCTATCATTTAATATTTTATGTCGCCATGCATCATAGAACATCATGCACGCTGTAAGCCACCTCGTTTTGACCTAATCATTTAATTTCATAGGCCTGTAAACTTAAAAATGTGTATAGACTTCCTTATTTCAAGATAACAGAAATTATTAGTGGATCAAATTATTCTTAGATCTAATACTGTAGAAGTGTGAAACACTACTATGAGCTCACAAGTGTAACAACAATCTCACTTTAACTCAATGTAATCTTTAATTGGTAAAGTCTTAAAATACTGGCAAGTTCGAGAGTTACATTTGTTATGTTAGCCTCCATTTTGTGATTAAAAATATTATTTTATTTCTCAATTTTATTTGAGAAAAGATTTTCATGGGGAAAAGTACTTTGTTTATGATGAAAAAAGAAAGTGGAATTCCCCCAGTGTGGTTTGTGCAAGACTGATCATGGCATCTGTTATTTACATCAAGGTAGAGATGTGCAAGAGAAGACATGGAATTCTCCAAAAAGGCTATATTTAGAAAATTAGTCAACTTGTTTATGCATTGAGATCAAAACAGATTGCAAAATTTGGGGGTTCCCATGATGTTATTTATGCAAGATGGTGCAATGCATATGATGTCATTTATGTGAGACCCCATTGGTCAGCTAGTGCAAGGTTTTGTTTATGCATGATGATGCTGTAATGATTATTATTAGAGATAGGGGAAACTAGCTGCTCACTGGAGAGACTTTTGCCAGCAGTAGTAACCAGGAGCTATACAGTATAGTTATAGCTAGTTTTGATCTGCAATAAGTGGCAGACCTGTACAGTATATACATAGTGCCAGGAATTAATATATTTTAAATTCCTCGTGAGCGAAGTGGCATAATTATTCTACTGTCGTCTTTGAAGCCAAAAGTGCTGGGAGTCAAAATAGGATTACATATTGTGGATAGATAGAAATCGTGATGATTATATCTTGGACTGATATACTGTGGATTATTAGTGTCGTTGAGGGACTTATTCAACCTTGTCGTCGTGAACTGCTGGACAAAAGCTATCTTCAGGAGTGAGAAGATTCCAATGGAATATTTCCTGTGGATTTATACTTTGTATACTTTATTTTGGAGTCTTCGCTGTGAGAACATATCATCATTGAACTGCAACGCTGCTTTTAGTTGGAGACGTAATTGAACTGTAAGACTAAAATATTAACATTAATTGTGTGTATCATCGATGAATTGTAATTTGTGTTTTGCACATACCAAATTCTTGAACCAATCTAAAATCATTAAATCTGGGTTATAAAATTTAGATCAGTTATGCAGAATGTTCATTTGTTTGTGTTTAAAGGGTTTTTCTGACCTTTGACGTCCATGAGACATCATAACACATGTCTACTCTATTGTGTTTGTCTACGTAATTGAAATGTAACTCCTAACAATGCAGAACAGGTGCATTTTTAAGACTTAACAAAGGGAAATAATATCAATCGTTGATAGAGAAACAATCGTGAGTGATATCAGGATTTGGTACAAAATATGAGCGTACATAAATAAAATCTTTGGTTTCTTTGTTAAAAATGAGCCTTGCCATACATTTGAATTGACAATGCCCGGTCACTGAATTTGAAAAAAAATTGACAAACGTACATTTTCCCATAACGTTGCTAATAGTTGGCCCACATATTTGAATGACCCCGTATTTGTTAAGATAATAAGGCTTTTTACACTGAGCCGGCGATCGATCCACTTGTGCGATCGATCGTCGTTTTTTAAGATTAGTGCAGTCGTTTTCTCAATACTAGAGACGCATGCGCAATGACGCCTTAGTTACGATATAAAAACTTTGCAAATAAGGTAGGAATTAAATGACCTGGTGCTTTCACGGTCACCTTGGTTTGCTTCCGCACAGAAAAAGAAATTGAACGGACTGAATGAGGAAATTGGGGGGGGTAGGACATGCCAACTTAACAGCAACGGGGAATTAAAATTGGCATCAACATCCGGCGTAACCTGAGTACTAGTCTTTATCAAAGACTTAACGGTACACGGTAGAAGGGCGCTCTTTACACACATCGGACTAAGACTTGACTAAAGGTTATATATATATATATATATATATATATATATATATATATATATATATGGTCTCAAATAGTTTAATCTTAAATGACCGTTATTGGAAATTGCACTGTTTTGCAGCGAGGTTAATCCACTAACCTCGACGGATTTTGATGCCAATATTTTTTCCCTAATTATCATGATATTACTAAGATCTTTTGAACGAAGGTTTAAGAGGTGATTTTGTAATGTCATTGAGACAGAGACTGCCATAGTAAATGCACGTAGCAGTTCCACAAATTACCGTTTAATGCCCAAATCGAGCAGATCGTGTCCTACCCCCATGGAAATTCAGCATAATGAATAGTCTCTTTTATAAGTGCGTTTAGCGGACGCATGTGTATTGTTATATGAGGAAACACAACAGCGATATGTGTCAGAGTTGGCGAAGTATCATATTGAATTCCCTGGGCTGGTTTTAAGTCTATAGACGGTGATCGATCGTAAAAGTGGATCGATCACCGGTTCAGTGTGAAAAGCCTTATTAAGAGGAGAATTGAATAGGACTGAGCACTCCTCCTCCCAGTTGCTCTTGTCCTTGCATTCCAAATTCACATAACTGCCATGAGCGCTGTTTTTTAAGAAATATCGTCGAACATATTTCTTTTTCTTTGGACCCAATGAACTTATTTTTAGCGATCCTGTCACTGTTTTCTTTAGTAATTACCACGGGACTCAAATGTGCAATACAGCTCAGAATACAACTATAATCACCAGAACTGATGTCTGAATAAGGAAGCTGTACTTTTCAGGCTTGCGATTATGGGCAGAGGTAATATTCATCTCGATGGAATGTTACGTTCAACTTGCATGACTTGCGGTTTCTAAGCAGTGTCAACAATACAAGGTCAGGACATTGATTGGTTGGAAGGATATTTGGTGGGATGGTACTACCATTGATTGTAGAACCCGAAACATCAGCATAGATTTCACCGCTGCATCAGCAAGAATATTTTCATTGAGATGTTGAACAATTGTCATAATGTGGAATTGTGCATCCAATTCCCTGTAAATCTCCCTGGTTGAGGAATGGGAGCAATTATTAAGAATATGGGGTAGAGTATTGCCACAAAAATTACATTTAGTATTTGTCCCTATTCCCCCAATGTTTGAAGATTTGTAAACGTTTAGGCAGATATCAATAGATGCACCTACGCACAACTCAGACGCTCCTGGAAGATCATAAAAGAAGAGATTTCCATTAAGATCAATTGTTCCGACTCATTGCCGTTTAGAGGAGATGCCACTTGTTGGACAAGTGGAAGATATAGTCTCTCCCGAATTCCTTCCTCTTGGTTATATAAGGCTTTTGATTGTTCCTTAATCATTCTTTCTTCCATTGGGATTTGACCTCATTGGCACAGGATTCAATATAGCGAATCTCAAAGTTTTTCCTCCATTTGCCAATATCCCATTTTTGTCCAGCTTCCGTGTCCCTAGCGTTCTCTGGACATTTTGGAATGAGGGCATGGATAACACGAGAAGCACCTTTATCATACCCTGGCGAAGCAAGGGAGTGAGTTCAAGATTACACTACACATCCACGGATATTTTAGGGATAGCTAGGCCATATTGTTGTTCACTCGGCGACCCTTCAACCGTGCGGCAGCCCGCTAATGCCATGTGTATAGGTCAGGGTAGGGTCCGTGGGCATGTCCTTGCCGCTTGGCGTAAGTTCTTTCCTCGTCTAAGTTGTGTTTCATTAACTTTTGACCCTATGATTTATATTTTTTTTCGAAAGACATGTAAAGGGACAACATTTTTGAAAGAAAAGTCCATTGCAAACCGAAATCCGCAAGTTATTTCTTTAAAACCCTATTTTTAAAGGCAATGGCATCCAGCGACCTACATTTTAAAAATCCATGAGCGATGTAATGTTGCCCTTTATGTTATGAAAATACTAGAGTCAATAAGGGGAGTGAAACACTCAAATAACTTGAATCTTTCCAGCAGTGTAGGGCAGTACCAATGGACCTGATACACTTTTGATGACAAACAGATCCGAAGTGTTTCGAAGTGATCTTTAATTGATTAAATTGAAATATCAGTACTGGATTGTTCGCTTGAGTTTCCGCGTACATATGGTCACTGACATTCTGACATTCTAGAAGTAAATTGGTGGCATTTTTATCTTTGTCTAATAAAGGTGCATTCTTTTCAGAATTTTTCATTTGGGGATACCGCTTTCCCCTGTGTAACCTACTATTTTTAATTAAAATTTAGTGAAGTTATCCCCCAGTTGCTGTAGCCCGGAAAGCTTGGTTAAATCGCAAATGAATATGTTAAACTTTTCCACAATGTTCCAATTATAAAATCGTGTGATATTTTGTTTTTCTTCTTACATAATCTTGCAAATACATTCGTGTCTTTCTTTTCTTCTTCCCGACTTGGTGAACTTAAGAGGATTGTGCTAATGGTTTGGTGTGGGGTATCTAGTTGTTTGGTTTCCTGATGCTATTTGGTTTTCTGGCTGCGTTCTTAGCTTGTTGAAAACATTGCAAACTTTGCAACCCTATCAAACCTTATTATATGACATCAGTTTTACATTAATAATATTCGTCTTCTTCTTCACATGTCATTAGTAATGCTTGTGGTGGTGTCGGGATTTATATTCAGTGAGTAATCTGATCCGGGGCCCGTGTATCCACGTCGGGCGCTCCTAACAATGGGCCACTTTTTGAGACTGGGGGCGGATTGGGTAACAATCAGTGTTTTACAACACACCACTCTTATTCGACACTGACGGCGATGTGCATGTACAGTTGCGACTCTGTACAGAAGACCGCCGACTTAAAACCAACCCCCCCTCCGAAGACGGGATGCTTTCATGATTCATTTGCCCAAGTGAACCATGGAGGATATCGGTATTCCTTGTTATTTAATCATAGCTCGATAAATCCGAATTGAGCACCCGACAAATCCCAGCCAGTGACCCCACCGGGATCGAACCCGGGATTTTTTGATAGATTGCGCCATAGGCAAGCCACCCTACCCGCTATGGGCCCCGCTCTCCTTCCCACAGCTCTCCCCTCACATCACTGTTAATATTTGACAAAGTTCAACCTAGATTTTCTTTTGCTCGAATTTAAAGTTTTCCTTTGTTTACATCTCTGCGACATAATTCAGTGAAGCAATGGATGTATATATAGCACTTTGCCATACTGACCTGAGTATTGTTTTCACGGATTTGTTCTTTTTCAATAAAAAGCTACAGCGTCAATAATTGTTTCCCTTAACACTCGCCAAATTCTTTGACACCTTCCACAATTATTCAGAAATATATTACTCTCGAAGGTTTGTGGATCGACTGCACATTGCCCCACCTCTGGCAAAAAGCAGGCAAAATGTTTTAGCTTCAGTTGGGCAGACAGAACTATCTAATTGGCACACAAATCCGTAGAACAAGAGACCAGTATATTGGTGGCGTAAGCCCATGAAATTTGTAAGAAAACAAATTTCTTTCTTCACAAATATATACATGTAATATATACTTAGAAAGCCTCTAAGACCAATAATCTAACGTCTGTCCTCTTCAGCCCATTTAGTGGAGGATGTTTTCAAATGTACACCGCATGTTTATCCCAATTTAAGTGTTAAAAAGGTACGTTTGAACAACAATCTTCACTCATCATATCAAATGCAATACGTCACTATGGTTTCCAAATTTCAGATTCTTTAGGTTTGTTCTAAAAATGGTGTCAAAATTTATCGTTTAAATGAGAGCCAGAAACTACTGCATGCGATGTCTAAAAGATTTTGCCTAATTAGGACGTTTGTGACACATTTTACAAAGGTTTTACATGTATTTTTTTTTTAACAACACCAAACACATGTCACCAATCTGTTACTCACAAAAACTAACTTTATTTTTCCACAATTTCTTACGTGATTGATCCTTCGTTTTTTTGAAGTAAAAGTTAATGAGGTCGGTACTGAAAAGGACAGCAAAACGGACAAGGGTTTCCACTTCAACACTTGCCCCAAACTGTGAATTTTGTGAATCATTTGCTTTAAATTACACATTTGGAATGCAATCCATATAGTATCTATACTAAGATCACACATTTACGCTATGTTCCCATTATGAAAAACAATGTGAATACGATTTGGTAACGAAAGGACAGTAAATGATTACTCAATAAAGCAGGACAAAATTCATTCTATACGATTTAATATATAAGAAATGATTGATATTTGAGGAAATAGGTAGAGATTTCCATTGTTTTGTTTTTCAAGAATGATTCACTAATATATTGTTTGACTTCTTCATGTGGCTGTGAAAGGCCACATATCCAATAACAAAATAGAACTTAAACTTAGAAGGCAATCGTCTTACACATGTACTGTTTGCCATGATGCGGTGTATTCCATTTCCACACCAAAAATTTTCAACCAAAATCACTGGTTGCTCAAGTGAATACTAGTTAACGTTTTTTCCTTTGTCTTTTTCAGTATGCTTTAGTCATTGAAATTGATTATCTAAAGCATTAACATCCATTGTCAGATTCCAAGTATTAGTATAATTTCGTGTGTTGGAATTTTTGCATTCTTTGGACCGTTTGGTTAGTACAATAGAGGACGCAGCACGCGGTATTAGGAATGGTCAGGTTAGTAAGGAGGACTAACATGACGTTTTTCAAGTTTTAGCATTTTTACTCTGATAATCTTATAACCCATTGTGCTCTGAACCCAAAGACAGAGCCGAGACTGTGAGACAGTATAAATGCTGGTGTCAAGCTGAGTTGTACAGACAAGCCGTGCAAACTGGGTCTTGAATTTGTTGATTACTGTCTTTATCATCTAGTCGGCTATGACAAGCCATTAGTCCATAACGTATTGGCAATGCGTTGTGAGAAAGTCACTACGCGTTGCCGATGACGCAACGCCCTGTGGTATCGGCCAATTCGAACGATGAGTTCGGTGACGTATTTAAAAAAATAGACCCACAACACGTTGCGAAGTATCTAGTAACGCGTTGTGGAATTTTGCAACGCGTTGTGGAATCTCTCAACTCGTTGTGGAATCTCACAAAGCGTTACAATCCGTTGAGAAGGCCCACAAGCCATAAGGGTCATAACATATAGCCGCAACGCGTTGTGAGAAAGCCACAACGCGTTGTGAGTCTGTGAGTCTTCACAACGCGTTGTGAGCCTTCACAACGCATTACAAACTTCACAACGCGTTGTTAGGTTCCACAACGCGTTGTTAGGTTCCACAACGCGTTGTGAAGGTTCACAAATCATAAGGGTAATAACGTATTGCGGCAATTCGTTTTGAAGGCACGCAACGATTTCACAAACGCGTTCGGGGTGTATTTTTGAAATACGTCACATAAATTAATCATTCTAATTGGCCGAAACCGCAGCGCGTTGTTGACAGTTTCGGCAACGCGTTGTGACTTTTCTCACAACGCGTTTTGGCGTCTACTACTGGGTCATCTCGAAAACTGAAGAATGGTATGGCATAACTCGAACTCGCCCTGATAGTTGTCGCGTTATTCACTCCAACCAAAAGAACGTTTTCTTCAGTAACTGTAGGTCAAGATAGGAGTGTCCGTAGTCAAATACACGCGACCCTGGATAAAGCTTTTGCTGAACCAATCCTGTCCACACCAAAAACACGGACGTGCCTTACACAAACACCATCATGGTTCACCATGGAAGAGGACAGCAACGCGGGACCTTTCTAGGACCTGTGCTGACAGTCTTTATCGTTCAATATTGAAGGATTCTCAACTGCTATTAAAGTGACAAGGAGGAGATTTTTTAGGAACGAATTTCTCCCCCCCCCTCAAATTTCCACTGGATCGGTTGTAGACCACCTACCGAGAACGTTTTTGAAGGTTATTATTCGACAACAGTGCAAAAGAAAACCGCAAACCTTGTTTTGAACTTGCCTGCTAGCTATCGTAAATCGTTCCCCATAGAAAACCATGCTTTTGACTTTCTGTCGTGCACGACAGAAATACCAAATCATCATCTTATTACATAAAGACGGCGGCTTCGGCTTTTCCACTTCAGATGTGATCTAATAAAGTGGTAAGCATTCCAAATATGTAAAAAACCGGGGTTCGAGAAAAATTGGGGCGCTTCTTTCTGGAACACTCCTCATGTCTCTTTAAAGCGTAGTTTGTTAGCCAATAGGTGTAGTAATCGCCAGTGCGATGTCCTGTCAAGAGACACATCGAGGGAGCGACAACATTCGTCAATCTTACCTGGCATGGGACTGGCTATTGAGCCTCCTCATTTGCAGTATGGTAGTACTGTATTTGATAAGACAGGTGTGAAAGCTCAGATATGTCCGTTCGGAGCCAAAATCCGGGACTCCATAGACGATAACGAATAAAGCGTGAAATTATGTTGGGTGAAGAGTCAACTGAATTGAATGCCATGTTCTTTACCGTTGTAGCCGGAGTGTGAGTACGGCGGACTATTAATTACTTCTACACCTGAAGCTGACCGGTGAAATCCTGAAAGTGGAGATGACTAATGTTGTTATATCTGTTTACAAACCACCACCCAAGGCTTTTGCTTTCCATCAGCCAGTTCCCCACGTGCACACCAGCCGCAAATCATCACTGGAGGCGTGTTGTTTCTACTGAGCGTAAGGAATCACCCGGTATATAGCCCACCGCTATTTTCTGAATTTTCATGGCCGTCTTACCGTTTCTACTGAAGGTAAAAAGCCGTATCATCACTCATATGCGGTATTTTCGTCCGTGAGCGGCATTTTATCAGGTGACGTCCTGATGATTCAGATCACGTACAAGGAACTCATTTGACTTGAGTCATCCTTCGTATTAACATGATTAAAATAAACCAAGAGGGCACCAAATACGGACCGAAGAACCATGGCTGAAGGCTTACTTACATTTTTTCCCTTTTTTCCCGTCCAATATCTTCTTTATAATTATTTCTCTCCACTGCCAATGAGTGCCTGTATGGCCACCCGATTGACTTCTTTAACATTATCGATGGTCATGGTTGAAATAGATTTCAAACCTGGCATTGATCTGGATCTGATTTTCGAGATATTCGATTTAGAACATTGGTTATTACCGAAAGGATCAGTCACCTGTAGCTATAATGCCTAGCGCAACCGTGCTAGTTAAACTCATATCGAAGTTAAAGACACTATCAGTGATTATCCCGAAAGATAAAAAATATTTAAAATTTGTAGGAATAGCTTAAAAGTGAAGGATAAGTGCGTAGGACTATCATGTATATTTTCCAACTTGAAAGTTGACAGAAAAGGAATAAACAGCAATGCTCAGAGATATGAATCCCATTCAATTACACGTTTTAGTAATTGTCCGTACGAACAATTAATGACCTAAAATATCGATTTTGTCCTTATTAGGTTGCTTCTAGACTTATCACTTGCAGGGTATGTAGGATACCTATACTTGGTTCCAAAATGCCAAAAATCTGATTTTTTATGATTTTTTCGATTTTCTGATTTAGCACAATCACTGATAGTTCTTTAAACCTTTTGAACATCTCATCAAATTAACAAGGCATAAAAGCACATGCATGTGACACAAAAACATATAATGCTAACCGTTGAGCATTTGACTACTTTCGGGCGGGAGCAATCGTGACCAATCAGGTCTCATTTTCCGGTGTATATGCGGCAAATTCGTGTGTGACATGTTTCTACTGCAGTCGTGGTCCGGTATTTTGAGCAGGCCATTCACCATGCAGATACGCCATATGTAACCATCCACCCTCCACATTGAGCAATGGTCCAATAATGTGTCCTGCATTGGGCCAGTTTCTGGGCCCCAAATTGGCAGCCCATGTGGGGCCCTCTTTTTTTTTCGTCGGGAACCATGATGGTCCCCAGTGGGTTATCTACTTGGGCCGTAGATGGGTTACTGTATGGGTCCCCTTATGGGGCCAAGTACAAATCACATGCATGTTAACGGCTAATTATATGCTTTAATTAAAGAAAAAAAAAGAGTTCTAGTACAGTTGGATACTGTTTTAATTCCAACTATTCATTAGGCATCACTTGAATCTCATACTAAATGGTTACAAATAGATGAACTTACTTGGTTGGATTCGAACCGGGTACCTCATAATCTTAAGTCTAATGCTCTCATCCAGTCGACCACTTGTACTTACTGACAAATTGGCATCAAATTAGATTATTTAAAATATTGTTGAGTTAAATGATTAAACGTGGTACTTTATGGCCTTCATATCGACAGGGATGAGTCTAGTTGACCTATTAAATAAAGTTAGATAATTATTTGATACAAAGAATGGAAAATAAAACATTTTCACCCACAACTGGTCTCACAATGGACCAGCCATGGAAATGCCCATCCTTTCATATGCGTACATTTTACTCAGCCGGCCAATTGAAAACTACAATGGCCCCATTTAGGAAACCCACTTTTAAAGCCCCCAAAGTAAAAGAACTCATCTTCGACAAATTGAAAAAAACCTACAAAATGGCCCATTAGGAAACCCCCATAAAGCCCAGAAGAAGGCCTTCAGTTTTAACAATTGAAAAAAAACTACACTGGGCCCATTTAGAAAGCCCATGTAATTCCCATGCCAACGTAGCCCATGTAACCCACGTGAAAACCCAATTGGGCCCCACTGACCATTAACTTGGGTAAAACCAAAAAACCCCAATGATGGGTAGCCCAGATTAATCCCAGATGGGACCAACACAAGTAAGCCCAATAAGCACCCATAATGGGTTGCCTACATGGGGCCCATCAGGAATAGCCCACATGATACCCATGTCCCCCATGCCCCATACAAAACCCACATGGGCCCCATGAGGCATAAACCATCATGGGTTACCCATTTACAACCCACATGGGCCCCATTTAGGAAGGGAATAGCACACATAAAACCCATGCCCACAATAGCCCGCTTACCCACACAACCCACATGGGCCCCAGCACGGCATGTTGGAGGGGATATCTGATATAATTATATCGGAAAATAGCGCGGCAATCATATCACGTACGTAATGACGCTTGCGGGAACGACTTGCAAACCTTTATTTTTATTATGCCATCGGTAGATATCATAGCGTTTAAAAAGATGACGCACCCCTGGGAAGTATATATATAATTTTTCTTAATAAATTCTCTAAAAATTGTACAAAAATCAGTTCGCACGTCTAGTATGGCACATTTTCTTGAAAATGGGTTAAATGTCATATCCTTTTCCCCTAATATCAGTGACCAACGATGTAACAAAGTACAAACCGTTCTTTGTCATCGGTATATGTTTTATACGTTGCATAAAGGGTTCAGGTAATACTCTTTTTGTGACATGTTATAAAACAGGATGTTTTTTTTGGAAAAGGGGGGATTTGGGGGCTAAATCCTATAACCCTTTATGTATTGTATAAAACTAAAATCTTAAGATAAATGGTAGGGATTGATAGTATTGTATCATGATTGAAATTTGTTTTGCTAAAAAAATATATAAATCTTAGATTTTATTATTTTTTAGCTCAAAAACGTGTTGAAAAAAAAAACACACTTCTGCCACCAAAGTTTTTTATCACAACCATCATCTTTTAAATATTTTTATTACTATATTTTGATAGAAGTGGGTTGCGGGTTGTTATACCGAGGGGAGGCCGGGGTTGTCGACAATTTGCAGTCCACACCGTCTCCTCGTCCGGAAAAAGTTCCACTACACTATTTTCTACTTCCCTCGTTAACTCGATTGGTTCAATTGCAATTTCTACTCTAAATAAAAATATAAATTAAATTTTGTGCGAAAGTGGGAATTGATCCCAGACCCTTTCGATTACAAGGCGATCGCCAATAAGCGCACATCACGCAATCCAAGCCAACAGATACCTTTTTTGAGAGACCAAGTGTTGAAAAATATCGGATCCGAAACCTGATAATCATAAAATCGGATGATTTACGCCCAAAATTTTATTGGCCTCGCTATGAGTTTAAAATATGGGCGAGACGCAATATTTTTGCAACTCATAGCTCGACCAATAAATTTTGGGCTCAATCGATATGAAAGTCGTTCTGTTGTAATACTAGAAATAAATACGTTAAAGAATAACGCGCAACACATCATGATAGCGCTTGACACACATTCATACATTACATTTGCTACAAGGTACACCGAAATTTCATAAAACCAATACTTATTATTCTTTAACCGACTTCTTAATTATTAACCGGAAGTTAAAACTACTAATTTGGATAGGTTCTTTTGAGCCTGAAATTACATGGAGGGCACGTTTGGGCACATATTCAGACATTACATTTTGTCACAAGCATAAACTGAACTTCATACCACCAAATCTTAAGAGTCGGAAGTGGTCGGAACATCTTCAACTTATTTCACAAGATGTTTAACAATTACGGGTCACAATATCACCCAAAATGCAAGCTTGTTTTCTGCAGTCGTAGGTCAACAAAAAACAACGGATTTTGATGCGGTTTCGGCTTTTTATGAAGGAATGTTTCCTCTATTTGGTGGCATCACTTTTAATACACGCATGGAAATTGAGTGTACTATGCGTGTTCCAAAGACCCCTACAGCACGGGGTCACAACATCCGGTGAAACTACAAAGTTTTGTGGACCGTTTTACCTACTGTTACTGCATCGATGACGGCAAAGAGATAGCTGGTCGCGTTTCTGCTTCTGCTTCTGCTTCAATACTTCTCAACACTTCCTACGAAGCCACGCGAGAAGGATTTGTTGTGCGCAGCGCAGAATATTTACTTGCTATGAGGTGTGGAAAAATATTTTTGTGATTTCTTTGCTTAAATATCTTAGTGTCTTCGATGTTAATTAATTGTTCCTGGTAGAGCGTTCCAATGTGGTATGGTAGATGGAAAAAAAGAGTTCACCCAGCAGTCCTAATTGCCAGTTGGTCGTTGGAAGGCTTTTGTGTTATGTACACACAAAATAAATCGAGCGCCTGGCTTTGTTGAGATGAATGGGTAATTGGTTTAGGTATATGTGGCTTCGCGTTTGTAAAGTCCTCTTATCTCACAAGGTCCAATGCGCCATGATCTTACTTGCTCCATACTCTTGGACCATTGCAGATCAGGAAATGGGGATACCTTGAGTGAGATCAACTTACACTGTCACAGCGATGTGGCCAGATAAACAGGGGAAAGTTGTTTTCGAATCTTAGTACATGCACAGCATGTTACAAATTATCTTTACCTGGTACGGCATATATTAGTGTATGACCTTCCTAAAGTAAATTTAGAGCATCGGCACTTGAATCGAAACACAAGTTACGTCACTCAGTTCTCAAATTTACTTTTGGCGGCACGTTTTGCAATATTTACGCAACCTATCTTCTGTGGGGATGACAGACAGTACCCAAACCATCAACGACAATTGCAAGTATATCAAAATGAGATTCAACAGTACATCTATACACCATGTCAAGTAAAACGGGTAGCAAGAAACTCTTGGCTTTTTTAAGCATAAAAATGCCCGACAGGGCTTTTTTTTACGAACATATCTACGTGACCTGTCTATGAAAGAGTCTCATCAAATGACAACTCACAAGAAGATGCTTATATGAGTATCCTTTTTAAGACAGAGTCTTTGATTTTAACAATTACATCCTCGTTATTTAAGTTTAGCTGCATTCTTGACGTGGTGCCCATAACATTATCTCTGTTTTCAGAACATTCGAACTAAGTTTGTTTTCGGATCAACCAATTTTTTTAATAACGTTTTACCGTTTTAACATATGACAATTCTGCCATGAACATGGATTGCAGTGTCGTCTGCATACATACTCACTTTGCATGTTGGCATGTCATTATACAAGAAAATAATGCCCAAGAATGAACCATGAGTTTATACCCCATGACTAATAGCTTCATTAGACTTAACACAATTTATTTCAGTGATATGTTTTCTTAACTCAGGTAACTTTTGACCATGAGATACACATTTCATTCAGCCCAAGATTTATGTTTCTTTCCCCAATCTAACATAACCATGTTACAGCTAGGAACTATAAGAAAGCTCATATTTAGGTCTTTGAAGGAATTACTACAGCATCACATATTGGCTTACTTTAGCTTGTCTGAAATTTTCACTGAATTGGCTGTTAAAGGGGGATGGCCCGAATTTAATCTGTAGTTTTTCATCTTGAAGTGCCTTCACCCCAAAACCCCATCTGTAAAGTTTCGCGCCGATATTTTAACTTTAATAAACACCGTTTTGATGGAGAGCTAAAAACGTGATTTTGCATCCCCATAGAGTACTGTGTAAAATTAATTTGGTGTCGACCAAAAATGGGCAACATTTTCGCTCATAATTCTAACTTTCAAACCAAACAACCTTTAGCCCTAAGATTTCACAGGGTAAATGAGAAAATATACTTTCTTCGGATACCAAAATTTTGAGACCACTTCCGTAAAATCTTGGAGTCCCCTGGGAGATGAGGCTATTAGCGACGGCCATGGACCTGTTAAGTACGCTCATTCGTATATTGATTTTGTCATATGCACTACAACATTCATTCAAACTCGTGTTTTAATAAGGCTCATCACTACTTTTTAAAGAATAAAAATAAAGACTTGTATTATTACATTTTTAAAGTCAACTTACCAAGCTATATGGATTTTTTTAACTGCACTCAAAAATAAAAATAATTAAATGTAACCCGGTTGAATTTATTTTATTGAGTAATTTCAATAAATAATATTTTGAAGTTATCACTAATCATGTATTTTAATTCAGATAACCAAAAGTTGAATCAGTCCAACTCTTATTAATTTTTCTCAGAACTCAGAACAACACGGCTTCATTGCACTATTAGTAAGTAGACAAAGAAATTATCAGTTCATTATTAATCAAGTTGCTGGAACTCAATGTTGTATGTACGCGAGGAAATAGAAAAAAGAAAATAGGAAAAAGAAAAGGATGTTTTGGAACTGTGCCATATTTTACATACATTATTTATTCATCATGCAGTACATTTTATTATAATAATAGGCCTACCTAACGCGAATCGAACCCGGGATCTCCTACTTATGAAACTAAATACTTAACGACAACACCAACCTACCTTACAAGGAATAGGAGAACATTTTTCTTTAATTTTCTTGAAATTATGATTGCGAATTTCTGGATCGGGATCTGGATCAAATACTCTGAAAAGCTCTGATTAGAGCATCGCCAGGGAACGCTTATGATGGTGGACGCACTAGTCCCGAGCTGGAGGTGATTACGGAGCCCAGATTTAAAACTGCTTACATCTGGTTCACTGCGCAGGGTCCCTGTGGGGGAGTGTGTTCCATTCAACGTGCGGTTTTAATAAAATAAGAGTTGGCAAGTACAAGTGAGGTGCCATGCGGGATTTTCGTATTATCCTGTTGCTGCTTCTAGTTGGTAATCCCCTTCGGGTGCTACAGTTAGTTGAATATGGTCATCCATTTTTAGTGCAATATTACCATACTTGATTTTGTGAATGTAGTAGTCTAGTATATGTACGACTAGTAGTTTTTTAGGTGAGTGAAGGTGAAGGTCCTTACGAACCACTATCAGTGATTTTGCTAATCAGCAATCGAAAAAATCATCAGAAATCAGAATTTTTACATGTATGTAACAAATATAGGTGTCCTAACATACCTTTCAAAGAATAGACCAGAAGCAACCCCTAATAAGGACAGAATCTGGAATTTTAGTCCATTACTGTCCGTACGGCACACTTACGACACACTAATTGAATGGAGGATAGTATCTTGGAACACTGCCGTTTCTTTCCCTGTTTTTCTGTCAACTCTACAGCTGGAAAAGGTAACTTATGAGATTCTACAGACTTATCCTTCACTTTGAAGGTAATCCTGCAAATTTCAAATATTTTTTCAATTCCTGATAGTGTCTTTAATCATTCCTGGAACTGAGCTTCTCCAGTTATAGTCATTCCTGATGAAGCGAGCTGCCCTGTTTTGAACTACTTGAATTTTATTAATATTCTGGTTGTTGAAGGGTCCCCAAAGGACAACATATTCTAACTGTGGAACAACAAGGCTCTTGTATGCCGGGTTTTGACCATCTTTCGGTGCTTTATGTAATCCGGCGCAAAAAACCAATGACACTACTGGCCTTGGCTGTAATTGTGTCAGTGTTGATTCCATCTCAGTCTCCCAAGAGGTTACGCCAGATATTTAATGATGAGTGCAACTCAGTTTATGACCAGAGAGAGTGTATGTATGGTATATTTGGAGTGTCTTCCTTGTGAAGCGTTAGCACATTGCATTTATCCTGTTTAAATGTCATCTGCCATTTATTCTTCCCAGCGCTCCAATTTACGGAGATCTTGTTGCAAGGCTCTAAATCATCATACTATTTTATAGGACGATATACCAGACATCGTCGGGCAAATATACAGATTTTGGAGGATAGGCCTTCTGGTAAGTTGTTAATAAAACCAAGAAACAATAATGGTCCCAGCACTGTTCCTTGGGAACACCAGAAACAACTTGCGCTGGCGTAGATGACGCACCCTGCACTACTACAGACTGGTTTCTATCACTCATAAAACTGGGTTTCCATTAATGAGCGAGTTCCTGAGCACCAAAAATATTTCAGTCGATGCAAAAGTCTTTTGTGTGGAACCCTGTCAAACGCCTTGGCGAAATCCAATACCACTGCATCCCTTGTTTTGGCTTCGTCAACTGAGGCTTATAATCTGGTGAATAGTAAGTAAGAGCTGAGATTCACGGTGGGAGGGGGGGTTTACGAGAGGGAAGTTGAAAGGGTGTTGTGAAGAGGAGGGTTGATGCTAAGGGAATTTTGAGGGGTGGGAATATGGTCCATGCGGGTTTGTATTGGGGGAAGCGTAGGGTAAGCCAGAGGAAGAGACCGTAAAGGGTGTAGTATGGAAGGTAACGAGGTGTGGTAGGCGGTCGTGATTTGGGAGTTTGTGATTAGAGAGAGACGCACGGGAGAAGGCAATGGGGGGAGGGGATTATAGCCTGGGGAGATGTAGGGAGAGTAGAATAGGATGGTAATGAGCTGAAGATACGGTAGGGGCGGAGTGTGGCGATAAAAGCGTTCTAAACTTTGTTGGGTGTCAAGTATTAGGCGATGGGGAGAGGGGTATACAATGGGTGTTGCAAGCCAGCCATAGGAGAGGTTTAGGTTAGATAGGCTATACAGAGAAGAGTAAAGTGAGCGGGGGGGGAGAGCTGCGGTTGTTGGGTTGTACGGTGATGTAAGGGAGACGAATTAACCGAATATGAATCTTTGGGGGAGAGGTGGTGGGGAGTTTGAGGAAGATGGGTTGACGATAGTGTCGTGATGAAGGGACAGGGGATGAAATGATGGGGGGAGCGGGGGGATGTTGGCGGGTGTGTACCGAGTTGCATGTCGATTTTAGGCGTGGTTGGGGGTAGGGTAGGGGCTAGTGTGGAGAAGTGTGGGAGTTATGGAGGAAGTTGTATGCATTTGGTTGTTTTAGATGATAGGGGATGATCTTTGAGCGTAACCCATGTTGATATGAACTAAGGATATTTTCTTCTCCAGATGAAACCCATAATGCAGGACGGTATATAATATGTTCTAGTAATTTGCAACACACGAAGTGAGGGAAACCTGGTCTAGTAGTTGGCTGTGCAGTTCTGCTCCCCTTTTTTAAATAAAGCTGTAATATTTGCTTGCCTCCAGTCCTTTAGGTAAGCTACCAGAACAGATACTCTGAGTGAAGAGCACTGAGCGTCGGTGAAATTTGATCACACACAACTTTAGTATTCTTGGTTTTATGACGTCTGTTCCTGCAGCTTTATAACATCCGGGTCTTTCATGCGTTGTGGACTCCCGCAGACTGATAACCAGCTCAGTATGCTCGGGAACGGCAGGTCCTGTGAAGAAGGTGTTAGTGTCCTCATGATTCAATACTGTTGATATTGTTTACTCAATGCCTCTGCCTTCTCTTGAGGTGTACTACTAGTCCACCGTTGAAGTGGAGAGCTGCAATTCCACACGAGTCACGTCGCTTATGCTTGATAAAAGTCCAAAATTTCTTACATTGGTTCCCAGATTCGTACACTTTTGTAGAAATATGATGCTGTTCCGCTTACTAAGACCTTTTGCACACGTTTTCTCAAGTTCTTATAACGATCATTGGGCGAAAGCGCCCTCTGTCTGGCCGTTATCAACGCCCGGGTTTTTCTTTCTAATGAACGAGCAATGCGCCGGTTCATCCAAGGTAAGTTGTAGCGAGAACTCTGTATTTAGATGGTACTTTTTGATTCAACAGCTGCGTTAATGGCCTTCTTAAGTATTCCAGTTCACTTCCACAGATCTAATTGCTATGGCACAATTTAAAGGTGCATTGAACACTCTCGCCTTATGCAAACCAGCACCCATCGGCTTTATGCCAAAGATAGATTTTACGACGCTCAGTTTTTGTGTGGACGGTTGTAGCGAGGCTTCAGCAGTCATCAGTAAAATGGTCGAGATACCTGTCTCAGTTTTTACTGGTGGAAAACAAACCTGGTTTTGTAACCAATAAGAGCTGAAGTATGTTCCTTACGCTGTGATGTCTAGTCTGATGATTATGATTTGGTTGCAAAACAAAGCTGAAGTAAGTGAATATCATGTACAAGCGTAAGAGTTCTGGAGACAGTTCGGTGGTAAATACACTGAGCTCTGCTTTCTGCAAAGATTGTCCCAGTCAATGGCAGGGTTGTTGAAGTCACCTCCGATAGCCTATGTGACTGGATTCTTACTGAAGTCAATTTTCATCAGTGATTCGCGAAGTTTCCTCAAGGGGTCAACGCCTTTTTAGGTGGTCGGTAAAAACAGCAATATGAAACTTGCTTATGGTTAGCCATCTGTAAGATATCCAATCAGCCACATCAACATCCATAAATCACTGTGGGTTGCTAAAGATCATTCCTTACTGCCATGAAAACAAACCTCCTCTCTCCTCCCCAACTATCCTTCCTATAGATGGTATAATTTATTCGGAAAGCATTCGCTATCCCCGATCTTAGGTTTCAACCAGGACGGCGCCCGAGACGATATGGGTCGGATGATGGATGACTTCAGCACATTCCCTCCTTTTTACCCAAAAACTTTGACAGTTCAAAATGACCAGGTTATTTTGTCCCTGGGTTCTGATTGGGTAATGGTGTAGCAAACCCTGGCATAATTGCAAAGGCTTTGTCTTGATTGTTTTTCTAGGCTATGATGTTGCGATCGGGCTTACCAAAATGGGTTAAACTACTATATTTTGTAAGTCAAGTCTGGTGTTGAGCCATTGTCTGTATCCAAGTCGGTCACTACAGAAAACTGTTAATTTTAAAAATTCAGAATAAAGCTCTGCGATCCAGATTTCCAGAACAAGCTTGAACAAATGATGGCAGTCCGCTGTGCAACACATCAATGATAACTGCGAATGATTCGAATAAATGTTATAAGTTTTCAATAGTCATTGGATGCATTGCGATGAATCCAAACCTGGCATTTACACCTTGAATGCCATCCTGGTTGTATCTGACGGCTTTATTACAAATACCACATTGCCACCTACAATTGGGACCAGGATTCGGATGAATGTCACCAGATGATGATAACACAGCACACAATTGAAACATCAGGGATAGTTTACACCTTCTGGTTAATGAAGGTACATGTTGGTTTTCTGCATCATGGAAAGATGAACATTCACTACTGTTAAAACCGGTGTCAAAACATGACATCGTCCTCACCTGTACTTCCTTATTGGGTGCACATCAAAACATGGAAGCTCCGATCAGTTGATTAAAGGCTGATTCCTCACCCAAAAACAAAGTGATTATTGTAGCATGTTGTTTTTCTAGTTCCATTATTCATGAAAAATGTTTTGGTTTTGTTTTCCAAAACTCTGGTCATTGTCATAAAGATAGTTATTATGGATAAAATTAATAAATACGGGGCCCCCTTTTGCTAGGTGAGACTGGCAGTTGGTGGTACTCAGTGCTAAACTCTGGTTTCCGAGGTTTTTAAAATGATAGTTAGTCGTCAGTAGCAAGGTAATGAACACCATTGGTAACCAAATTAACTTGGCATCATAATGTAGTAGAATGGTTTCTAGGCTTGCGTTTCACATCCATAATGAAGAAATGGTGATACAGCTCAAATAAACTTGTGCTTAACAATTACACGCAATATTCTGAAGTTTCAATTCAGCTTGCATTTTATATCACACTTACTGAGTTAATAGTTTGTGATAAAATAATCAATTACACCAGTCCACATGTACAAAAGTCGCTGGTCTTCGTGGCTCTGTTCCCTGGACATGGCTGGGCTTATATGGCCTATTCTAATGCAACATACATGAATAAACACCAAAGTTCGCCAATATAGTGCGCTCAAAATTGTAGTGAAGATAGTAATTAAGTAAAAACATGACTTGGGTACCCCTTTCTTCTTCAAATGCTGGCCCTCCAAGTTCGGTTGTGAATCTGCTGATCCAATATGGCTGCCCGATTTCCCGCCACCCACCCAAACATCAAACATTGCACTATTGTATAAAATTGACACTTAACAGCGTAAAATAGTAGACTCTCAACAAATACGATTGCACAAGAATGAAGAAAATGCTGCTTCAATTGCACAAGTTCAGTTGCATAAATCCTATGTGCGTCCTCTCTTACTGACGAATCCGCGAAAAGTCCAGATAAAAAACACTAAAAGTTCACACAAATAATACTGCTGCACAAGTTCAACTAATAATAAAATCCTTAGACATGACGAAGACTCTTTCCGGGTATAACTTGGCTTTTATTTCTCCTCTTACCTGGCTCTGCTATCTGATAATACAAATACAACTCCGCCGAATTCTGCTACTTCGGTGCCGTGGTGGTCGCTTGGTCTCTACTTCTGGTTAAAAAATACATCAATCACGAACATAGATGACGAAAAATATCACAAAATCGCTAAAAATTGTAGTCTGCTACAGTTCTCTTCTTGGATGGATGATAATAATAACAAAATGGTTCGACTGAAAGAAAAATTTATTAAAAAGACGGAAGCTTTTCCGATACACTTCCTTGCCGCTAGCGCGCCACCACCCCTGAATTAAAAATGAAAAATTGAGCTATCAAAATTGAAGTAAAAATAAGACAATAAATTGCTCTTTTTTTTGTCCTTTTTGTATACAATGGTGATTGTTGTTATAACTTTTGACTTATTAACTTAGTTTGATTTGGGTCGGCTTTTTAAGTGGTTTAGCAATTGAATCCCAAGTTTGCATGTGGTGTTTCACACCAAACTAAAGCAAAAATAATCAAGAAAAACAATGGACAAGTTTCATTCAACAAAGTGAAAGAATTAAGTGATTATGTGCAAAACAAAAAGCCATCCATGGTATGTTCAAAAACGCTTTTGAAAAAGCACGACCCTGACAAACTGCGACGTTCAAGGTTAAAGACAACTTGTGCTAGCAAGACTGTCCAACTCCCATCAGGAAAGGTTAAGCGCGGGTCATTTTTACACAAAATGTGTTTTGAAGTATGGCGAGCATGGGATGGCATGTTTCCTAAAACAGGCACCCGAATAAACTTTGGTTAAACAGTTCTCTTGGATGTTTATCGTGTTGGGTACAACCTCTAATATACCTCTGTTGTCTAGCCACTCACTTGGGATAGAGTCCTTTAACGGAAGGCAAATTATATTGAATGGACTTTTTGTTTGCCTCCAGATCTTCCAATCATGCGAAGAACAACAATACTGCACCTATCACTGCCCTCTACACATGAATAGCGGTTCTGAGTCGCCGCTTAAAACATAGGAAAGTTGCTTGTGTGACCTATACAATATGGCGGGACACAATGCATATACACCTTGTCCAATAACAATACGAAACATTCTGTGTGGAATATGTGTCAACCAGCAGGTGTATGCATTGTTTCCGCCATATTTGTATAGATCACAAAGCCAACGTCTGATGTTTCACTGACGGCGACCATTCAAAAGCTGGGGCGCGTCAGCCCACTAATCCCGTTGTAGAGGTCAGTGGTGTATATACTCGATTCGCACCAATGAGGGATGGAAACCCCATCAGACAAAACCAGTCGTACGTGCTGGGCGCTGACATTTGAAATATTTGCAGGGAATCATTATTTAGTTGGGTGTTGTATATACACTCATAACGACCAATTCGATACCAGAACAATCATCAAAATATCAGTTGTTGGATGTTGGGTGCTATTGTGTGGTTAAATGTGTCCTACCCATGGCCACACACGAATGAAATGAACACGTCAGTCGTCTTGATTAAATAAACCGCCTCAATGAATATATCTTTTCACCTAAGCGCGCCTAAAGCACCTAAGCGAGTGGAGTATCTGAGCACACCTGATCGAGGAAAGTTAGATTTACGACATCTGGCCACCTCTAACACATACATTAATTGGTATCACTACCGATTAGTGTATATGCCAAAGCGGCACCCACAGTAATGTGGAAGAAAGGCGGAGGGCAGCCATTGCATTTCCAATGTTGGTACTCTATGTTTTCTTGTGGTCGGCAAAACATTGCGAGACGGTGAATTTCGGAAAAGATTACGTAACCGTTTGCCTCTCTATCATATAGAACCTCTTGATTCGCAAGATATTAGGGGAAGGACAACCGGTACTTTTTAAGGTGAGAGCTGTTTGTGGGGGCGCACAGCGCAAGTTAAACTTTGCAGCATTCCTATCCGTGCGTTATGCTCTACGGTAAATACGATGTGCAGTGGTTAAAACACAGAGGGTCACTGTTAAATGAGACGTCCGTTCAAATGTGAAATACTATAAGGCAGGTGCGCTATTGATTCTGAATATGGTTAAAGTGGTAACAATGGATTTTGCGCTGTCCACACAGGGGATATGGGCCTCATCATTATAGCAAATGGGGACACCGCCGTCGACAAATGCAGGTAGAAATAAAAAAATTACCCTTACCTGTATCAATACAAATGGCAAACCAGGAAAGAAAAAAGGGTTTAAATATGAAAGATCAACATGGAAAACATTAAAGAACGAAGGACTGGGCTTTCCAATAGTGTTGGTGGTCATCTCATTTTGCTGCTTTTGGTCAATCCAGAGATATGATCAATTGACTGCGATATACCCAAAATTGATTTTGTGCTACTTTTATGCATGGGAAAGGAAATGTCTTTGAGTAGTGTGCCACCAGTGACGTAAATTTCTTTTGACATTGGGGGGATGGGGTTGATGAAAAATTTCATGAATGAAATTGGGTTTGCTGTAAAGATCACACAGTACTAGCACCTGTGGCGCGAAGCGCGCATAAAAATTTTGCCATTTATAAGCTAAATTCATAAAAATATAATTGTAATTAGAACAAAAATACGTGCGAAGCGCTGCGGAAATTTACCATTTTTAAACTATTATGGTAAAAAATGAGTTATTTGGGTCAAAACACACGAATGGGCATCTACATTGGGGGGATGATCGTACTGACCATCCCCCCTCATCCAATATTGGGGGGATTATATCACCCCCCCCCCCCCGGATTTACGCCTATGTGCGCACCACGCTATCGTGAAGCAACTTGGCACAAAAGGTTGCAAATTGGCAAAGAAAAACAAAAAACAGATTAAGGTACACAAGGGGAAGTCTTTGATTCTCGATACAGCTTTCACAGTCAACATAATAAGTTAATATTATTTTCTTTTCATAAATTACTTAAACAATTATACAAAGTTGATTTCACGTTTCATTGAAATAGAGCTTTGAATTTTATTAACAAAATTGGTATTACTAGTAAAATTTATGCGTACCAGATAGGAATTAATTGCATCAAAAAATAAAAATTCCAAAATCCAAAAAAAAAATGGTTTAAAAACCATGCACCATTTGTGCTATTAAACTAATTGTTGAGTCAATTAAAAAAATGAATTTGGAAGCAAAAGTATGAAGGTGTCGGTGAAACTGCGTTTCATGACACTTCAAGACCGTTGCAACTCTCTCCTCCAAAGTTAAACAGGTGGTGTACGATCCTGATTAACTTCTAACAAAACAAACCGTAGGTCGAAACAAACTTCTCTAAATAGTCTCTTTTAACAGGCGTATTTCCTCACACTTTGAAGCATACTATCATTATCCCTGTACTTAAAAAAGATGTTTGGATCATGGGAGGTGCAACGAGAGATTTCACATATCAGGTGTCCCTAAAAATTACTGATTCCTGTCCTGATGTAAAACTCTCCATCAAAAATATTCCCATCTGAAAGGATTAAGCCGAGAAATGTTTCTTTGGAACAAAAATTGTGAAATTTCTAATTTCGTATAGGAGCAAATACGAAATTTAGCCTATGTTTTATATTGAAAATATAAGCAAATGAAAATCTCCCTTTTTCTCTCTTTGAAGACAATTCTGTAGCCAAATAGAAGGTAAGAAATCTATTGAGTGTCTAATCTATATGAAATGTATATTATGACATAATATTTGGGTGCCTCAAATCCCTCGTTGCACCTTTACGAGCTATAGACCAGTTGCCAATATCAAATTCATTGCCAAATTGAGAAGGCCGCATCACGTCAGGTAATACAGCATGTTGGCGATCATGCGTGATTTTAATGAGCCACTGCAATCTGCATACAAAGCTCATCATTCCACTGAGACAGCCCTTCTCAAAGTTAGAAATTACATAATTCAAGAAAGACTGTCTTGCCCTTATTGTTTGACTTGAGTACTGCCTTCGATACCATTGATCATTATATATTTTGAAAGGCTTAAAACCAGTTTTGTATCACCCGAGTGATGGTTAACCACGAAATGTCCAAGAAGCATAATTTTAACTATTCTGTTCCCCAGGGCTCCGTTGAAGACCGACAAGGTTTTGTAATGTATACCCATCCAGTCGGTCACATTAAAAATAAACTTTCATTCGTATGCTGATCGTACTCGGCCTTTCTGTGAGTTTAACCCAAAGATTACAGGTGATTGTGAGCATGCGCTTCAAAATCGTTTAAGCTTTATATCTGACATAAACACTTGGATGTCAAAAAATGCTGCAGATGAATCTAGAAAAGACAGAATTTATTGTCTTTGTCACGCTCTGTGTTTTGCAAAAATCTGCCTATCGGGAAATGATTTGAGATGATTTGAATTCAAACACAAACCAATCAGTCCACCTCAATACACTGGATCTTATCGTGGTTCTGTTTTTGATTTCATTCTAAAAATATTGAAATGGATGTAATCTCAGGATGATATAGTGTTAAATATTTTACAGATGAGACAACGAAGATTAACGAAGTGAAAACACTTACTGTAGATTCTACACCACTTATTTTGCCACGAACTTGGTTGAAAGTTCAGCATCCTTTCCCTTGGCCATAATGTGTCAATGACTTCGTATTTGTCGCGTGATCGGCAGGGAGATAACTCTTCACGTCAGTCCAAAAGAAATAAAGCTCATAACTTATTAGTACGCGTCTGCTTTCACACTACTCAATTCAGCGACTCAGTTCAGTATGGCAGGAGGACTGGTATAATGCTCAATAGTTAAAGTTACAGTTGCTGCCAGAATTAACCAATGCGCGATTAACCAATGGGGAGGTCAACCTACTCAAACAAGCCAATCGGCATTCACTTCCGTGTTGACGCACGTCACCCTCGGCGCACGGTAAATAACTGCACGGTAAGCAATTCTGGCAGAGAGTATAGTGGAAATCTTGACCATATCCACGGTAGCGGCGCACCAAGAATTGTTAAGTTGATGCACAGCTCGCGATGAACTCTAGAAGTACTGATCTTGTTATTGCATCAATTTGATTTTTTTCATTGTTCTCACAGCAATAGTTCACTGAAAATTTGATTTGCACAAATTACGAAGAATTGATGAGCTGAAAATTTTGAATTTCGATTCCAACAATCTATATTTGTTCGTAACTTGCATTTTTCAAAGAAAAAAAAAGGAAAACTAAAGTAAGACTTTTTAGATAAGAATAGAGAAAAACAAAACGCGATGCTTTATGCATGCCGATGCAGCGAGTTCAGTGTAAGAACCGAAGAATGACACAAAAAGAAAAGAAATGAGAACACAAGTCTTGAGAATAAATATGGATGAAATACGTGTTGTTGTGCCCGTACAGGAAAAAGCCTCCAACTTGACATTGACTAAAATATCAAATATTAATTTTTAATTTATTAGGTTACTTTCGGTCTTATCACTTGCACAGTATTGTTGTAAGTATTTTTTGAGTAGCACAGTATTGTTGTAAGTATGTTTTGAGTATTTGAAGCAAGTACACACTAAAAACGCCAAGTCAACTATGCACCGACTAAAAAATGGGGTCAAAATAATGACCACAAAAAGGATCATTTCACACGTTTTTGATCACAAAAGTGGTCAACATTTTAACCCCATTTTTTGTCGGTTGACTCAAAACGGGGTCAAAATGACCCCGTTGTTGAAAATATTTTTATGGTGTAAATCTAGCATGTAATTTTGGAACTTTCCGTCCTTGTGTGAAGTTGTAATGCCTAGCCAATTTACTGTGCATATGAACTTTGCTCGATATCTAGCGCTCTCAGCAAATGCGGAATTACGTTCCACTATATCATCTAATTTTAATAATAAGAATAATTTTGTGTATTTCTAAAGCGCGATATATCAACGTAAACGTGCTCAAGGCGCTGTGCGGCAGCAATGAAAGGCGCTCAGCACATCCGAGAAACCATAAAAAAAATATTACCAGAACAGATTTATGCCAAAGAGCTCGATTTGAGCAGACTTCAAAGTGTAGCTGGTAATGATGACAGATTCTAGTTGCCAAGGAGAGCGTGGACAACTGATTAGGGTAGTCGAGTAGTACCGCATTTAATGGATTTAATTCGGGTCCAACATTCGGATTTGTATTTGTGAGAACTATTGATTAACATTGGAATTCCTTTCTCCCCGTGGTTAATATGACTTAGGCAAACGAACCATGAGAAAATCCTATCCTTCGGAAGGGATGTTAAGCTCACTGGTCTATGTACATGAAGTACGCCTGTGTCAGCCTATTTTCATAAGAGTAGGGTGTCAACCCCTGGTCTCAAATCGTCCTGGATCCTGGGGGCATCATTGGATAATTTGGAAAAAAGTGTCTGAACACTGAATGTTTTACCCAGGCTAAATAATCGGACATAAGCAAACAAAATAAAGTCTACAGAGATGCGTAAAAAATTACCCGTTTGTGTTCGCTATTTGGTATCCATGGTAGAGCGCAAAACTGCACCAATTGATTCAAAAGACTGTTTTTTTAGAAGCTTTTGATATAAAGAAAACGAAAAACCATAAGTTTTATTTTCAAAACTGCTACGAGGGTAATCACTGAACAGATGTATTTTCCTAGTACCCCCCCCCCCTCAATAAAACAAAATAAAAATCTCTTGTTGGGTCACTTGTGGTTTATTCAAATTGGAGCGCTAGATTTATGACGTAAGCAAAGGGACGCAGAGGCACACCGATCAAGGATCCTTATAATATTTGACTTTGACGTTACTGCTAGGACGGGCTGTCCCTTTGCTCTCTCATGAGTAATTCTCAGCCATTCTGGTCTGCCCTTTGCAATAGATTCGGCATTTGGAGGTCCAAGCCTGTGTCCTTGAGGATCTTGGTCCTTCCATCGTGCGGTGGGAGACCTGACTTCCTACGCTTGTTGAAGTCTTGCGTATAGGCGTGGTATGGTCTCTGTGTTACGGCATCCTGACGAATGTCCAACCACTTCAGCCGTCTCTGGTGGACTGCATCCGTGATGGTGCATGTGATGTTTAGACGCCGTCTAATTTCATCATTCTAATTTTGTCCAGAAGGTTCACTCCTAGGAGGACCAGGAGGCATTTCATCTCAAAGCTTTCTCGGCTTTTGGCAGTCTGCCTTGCGCAAATACCCGGACGCTGCTCATAGGTGGCATATGGGAGTATAAGAGAATGGGATAGTTGAATCTTGAGCGATCTTGTGATGTCATTAGTGCTCCAGGATGGTATTCCTGAGTCTACAGAATGCCCATGCTGACGTCTTGTGACGCCTCTTGTGTACCCTTAACCGAAGTACATTACTTCCAGAAAGGACAAACTCATTTTACTTGGTCAATGGTGTCATGGTTAAGGCTGGGTCTCTTGAATTTAGATGGGTTGATCTTCATTCCCCATTTGGCGCAGGCTTTTCCAGTTCTTCTGTGGAGAGCTGTAAACTTTTCAAAGACCATTTCCATCAGCGTTGTGTCATTCGGCATAAAAACGAATGTTGTTGATTTTCATCTATCCCATTTGGATCCGGAGCCTTAGTTTTGAACTCCTCTCATTACAATTATAAGAAGAGATTGAAGAGGCTTGGAGATAGAAGGCATACCTGTTCTAACACCAACTAAGACCTCGAACCAGTCAGTGAGTTTTCCATTGACCAATACTGAGATATGGTTTGCTCATACAGTCTTTTCAATTAGGTCTACCAGCTTTGCTGTTACTCAATTGATCTTAAGCATTTCCGGAGTGCATCTCTCCAAATGGTATCAAATGTGCTGTAAAAATCTACAAAGTTTCCATTGTATAGGATGCGTCTTCTTTGGCCTTCTCTAGGACTTGGCGAACAATAAATACAGCCATCAGTAGTACCCTCTTGGAGCTTCTAGAAAACACATGTCCTATCCAAGGTCGTCATCTATGGTGTACTGGATCCGGTTCAGGATCCTTCTACAGAATACTTTCCCTGGGATGGACAGTAGAGTAATTGCTCTATAGTGCGGGATCTAGTTTCTCACCTTTCTTGTATGACTGGAGTTATAGTCCCTTGCTCCAGTCTTGTGGAATTTCCCCTTCTACCCCGGCAATGTTGATTATTTTAAACAGTAGACTGTGTAATAGCTGGGCACCTGCTTTCAGGGTTTCAGCCAGAGTTTATCCCATCCACATGCTTGTTATTTTTCAGTTTCTTACTGGCCTCTTCTACTTTCCCTATTGAGAAGGAATGCCTGTGAGATAGAATGGCCAGGTTCTGGGATGGAGTGAGGTACTTCTTTCTTCTCGGGAAAGTCCAGTGTTGAGATGTTTGCTACGTGTTCTTACCAGGCACTTCATTACTTTATCTGGAGCAGTTTGAGGGAGCCATGTTGTCTTTGGCAGCTGCTGGCAGTTGAGCTCTTCATCTCTTTATACTTCCTTTTCGAGCAGCTTCTTCTTCCAGCTCTTTACTTGATATTTGACCTCCGTGTTCAGTTTGGAGTAGTGGACTTATTATGTGCAGTTGGGTTGTTCCTCATTTGGATCCTTGCTGCCTTATTTGATTGACATGCCTTTCTATCTCAGGGAGCCCCTTCAATTTGCCGAAGCCCTTTTCACACCCATGTTTCTCTGTATTTTATTGGTGTTCCTTGAGTTGGTCCAAGCCTTCAACATCAGTGTCTCCTAATTGGAGGAGTGGGTCCAAAGGCACAACTCTTTGCACAGAATTCTGCCGCAATTGTGGGGTAGCTGGAATTCTTGGGTACCGTTGTTATTACGTTTGGTTTTGTAGGTCAAATTCACCTTAGGCCAGCACCAGGTTGGGGTATGAACCGAATCGGCTGAGCAGTAAGATCTGCAGTTCGAAAGGTTTGCAAGTTGTCCAGTGGGTAATGATGAAGTCAATCGTGTTTCTATATTGCCCACCTGGAGATGTCCATGTTGCCTCTCTACACGCCTTGGTGTTGGAAGTAATATTGCATACAACCAGTTTGTGGAGTTTACAGAATTCCAGGAGCTGTTCTCCTCTGTCGTTGATTTTCCAAGTCCATAGCTACCCAATGTGGGTGTCCATGCCTGGTGATCTGTCCCTAAAGTTTGGCATTGAAATCCCCCCATCAGGATGAGGCTTCCTTTCTTAGGGATTCTCTATATGTGGAGCTGCGGGTGTTCATAGAACTTGGCGCTCATCAGTCTCACTTGTTCAGATGTGGGGGCATAAACCTGGATGATGTTTACTAATGCCTTCCTTCATATTAATTGGCTGTGATAAATCTGGGTGAGACTGCTTCATAGGTTGACAAACATGGGAGAAGCTTTTTGGATATCAGATCCCTACTCCTCTCTGCGATGCCGTCACTTCTGCTAGACAGTAGGATATTAAAATTCTCTTTATTTATAAGGTCTCTTTTCCATTCAGGTGTTTTCACATAGACCAAGGATGTCTATATCAAACCTCCTGGCTTCCTACAGAAGAATTTCCCAATGACCGTCTTTTTGCAGTGTTTTCAAGTTCCAATTACCACATTTATGCCTGCTGGAGCTACCTTTTCTTGGGGCTTGCTCTACATTAGCTTTCGTCAGATTCGCTTACTTACATTTGTCGTGTGTTTGGGTTTTGTCGACTTTTTCTCAACTTACGACGACGACGCTGACTTTTTGTAGTTTCCTCCGCTTTCCTTCATTTCTTAGAAGGTTCCTTCTGGGTTGATTCTTCTGGTACCTGTTGGGGTGGCAACCAATCATCCGGCAGATTCTTAGCACCCCCGCCACTCTGTTGCCACTAGCAGCCACCGGACCTCGGGGCCTTAACGGGGGTCTACTTTTCATTTTTGGAGTTTACTCGTTAAGATCGTTGACCTGATTTCGCACTACTTACTGGGCACACGGCCAATGACTTCCCAGTCGGGTGAAATGTTGCATTACTGAACTTACAAAGGTGGGTAGGCCACCAGCCTCTTATCTTAACATATCTATATACTCAACTGGATAAAATCAGCTTCGTAGGTCTTTCATCTTCAACCAAAATGAGACTTGTACATGTTCATATGGGTTTCATCACAGTTACTTATCAAGAAATGGCCACTGCACACAAACACTTTATAGTCGGAGAGATATGGTCCAAGTTATGGCCTGAACGTAAAGTTGAGTATAATCATACACAATATTTTTGCTGAACGTGATATTAGGTATGTAGAATTAGAATCTGCCGGGTGCCACCTTGCCACCCTTGGGCGTTTTGAGAAATCCAAGATGGCGTTGTCATAGATGATAATTATCTATTCTACCCTATATTATCAAACTATGGAGTTAATAAATATTCTATAGGACCCAATGAACAAGTGCATGGCACTTGTAACATCGAGTCATACTTTAAATTCAAAATGGAAGCCAAATCTAATAATTTTAAAAATATACCCTATAACAGAAAATACCTGCGATAAAAATAAACATGAAGTACTTAAATTATGTTATTAGACACAATAATAACATGGTGTATGGCCCAGGTTAATTAAAAATTACACAAATTATGTAAACATACAACTGCTTAGAAAGTTTTACATGAATTAAGTAAACTTTTACCTAAATTAGGTATTTTTACAGTTATTTATGAAGTTCTATATTTACATATTGTTAGGTAATTGTGTGAGCGTGCTGAGACATTCTCGAGCATGTCGGTCTTATGATTGTACAAATGATACAACAGAATGTTAGCAAACAGAAACGAAAACACTACAGCAGATTCTGCGCGACTTTCTTTTGCTACAGTTCGATAAAAATGTAGCCATATTTTCCTTTGGCTAAATTGCGTCAATGGTTACTTGTTTATAGCGTTACCGGCATTGAGATCCACATCCACGTCCGTGCAAGAGAAATAAACGTCTCGTCTCCTTTAAGAAGCTTCCTTTGGTTTGCAATTACAGATTATCGTAGCAAGATCTATAGGTTGTACACATCTGCTTTCATACCACTCGGACCAATTCAGCGACTCAGTTCAGTATGACAAGAAAACTGGCCTGAAATAGTTTTACGATTTAATGTAATATTAACAATTGCCGCTATCACCTAATCAGTACGATAGCGTAGTGGATGCACATCGCGAAATGACGCCTGAAGTAACAATCGCTGCGAAGAAACCAAATTGTTCGATGGCTCATTGGAAAGCGGGTTGCGTGGTTTTGAAAAATATCGAAAGCTTAGAATGGGTGGGTGTGGTATGGGCGGGGGGGAGTTATGACACAAATTGCGAAGCCGGGAGGAGCCGAATGGGAGGAAGTTCGATGGGAAAACAACAAGCGGGGTCTGTAATTTGGTAAAGAAAGAAAAGGGAAAATTAAATTAACAAAACATAAAATTAAAAAAAAAAAAATATTTCGATGGTTTGTCAGTTGATGAATATAATAGAAAAACAATAATTTAGAAACGCTATGCATCCGATGCAAAAAAGTTACGTTATCAAATAAAATAAGCAAGAGTAAACTACAATAGCCACGCGAATGGACAGTGGTTTTAGGACTTGCCTCGCGCGTGAGTCAGTTGTTTCAAAATTTAGCGTTTTTTTGGTTAAAATATGCAAAAGATTAAGCAGAGGAGATGGGGTACGATAAAAGTTGTTAAAATAATAAAATTCTTTGTTCAAAAATCCCACCAGACGACATGCAAAATATTTCTGTTTGTCATTTTTTCTTTCAATTCCGCTTTGGTCACCGTTCTTATTCCTTCCGTAGATAGTATGAAACTTACCAATTATTGGTGGTCAGAATTCCTAGCTCTTTCACTGTGTCATAGTCATATTTATTCATCAAGATTTAAAAAAAACACCAAAAGGAACAATAAACACCCACAATATTAAAACATATTTTATAGGAGGAGAGCAACTATAAGCAAAATTGCCTGATAATGTTTGACCCCCTCCCAAATCCAAATAGCAACTTACTCAATTAAGATTAAGTGACGGGAGATTGATCGAATTTCTCTCAAATTGCACTGGATCATTGTAAACCACCTACTCATAACTTTTTTCGAAGGTTTATTGGACACAAAGTATAAAAGAAAACCTTGTTTTGAACTTGCCTTCTATCCTAATCGTCCCCATAGGAAACCATGCTTTGATTTTCTTGGTGCACATTTTGAATCTAAACATTTACATCTCTGAATTACATACACTTTCCCAGTCCACATACCCAATTCAATTTTAAAATTACTCAATATTCTTATCTGTAGATTTCACCTCTATTCCATATTTTGTCTGTAACACATTGAGATTGGTCCGTAATCAATATGGGCAACCTGATCACTTATATCAGTAATTATAACACCTGAAGTTTGGTAATTTTTAGAATTGCTTAAAAATATTATCGATGATGCTCTGTACAAAGAAGCTGACTGTGATAATGTAAACAAAATCATTGGCGAGGGATCTTCGTTTAAGGTTGTGTTACATCGCCCTGAGTAAATAATTTTGTGATCTTTCCAGCCTTGTTAAGCATTTAATAAACAGACATAAACAGCGTGTTTCTATTGAAGCTCCTTCATTTTACCGGGAAATTTCTTACCGGGAAAGAGCAAGGGAAAAGGTGGATATCGGTCAGTTTCTATTGGGCACTGTTTACCGGTACATACACCGGCTGCTCTGATCGACAACTCCACATAACTTTGCCGGCACAAGGTCGTACACTGAGTCCACACGCAAAGACATTTGTGGTTGACTTTTTCAACAAAAATATGGCGGGATTTGCGATAGTAGGATTGATGTCGATTTTGACATTTTACAGTTAAAATTCAGAGGCAAATGATGGGTTAGATGGGTTCAATGTTCGTGAACGGCAGAGAAGGGTAGAAGGTAAATGGAGTTGTACAAGCGGCGAGAAGCGAGTACGTAAGATCAAGGACGGCACCGCCGAATCATATCCCTCATCTCTCTAGTCTACCACGTCAACACGTAGGGCCTATCGTCGATCGTAATCACGCTGGTATATCAATTTCGTTTACTCGCTTGCATGCGCATTGTCGCGGAACGGAGTTGAGTGTGTTTCTATGGCGTTTACGGTAAGTGACACACGCTATTTTCCTCCTGGAGAAGTGAAATTTTGCCCTCGTTGTTTAATTTACCGGTAAATAGTGAGGGGGGTCAGTTTCTATTAAGCATATTTAATCCCTTATCCGTCTCTTTTCGTAAATGGTCACAATAGAAACACACCTTAAGATGGTGATCAGACGGTCGATATATATTACCAAAACCAATGTTTTTTTCATCCAAGACATCCAATCTGGAATAAACAAGCTCTCTACATCTACGATATGATTTACCGAACAGGAACTTATATTGTCTTTAATATACAATCATATACCCCTCCTGCACCTTCTCCCAATTTTATCTCTATTTGGGAATTCCAATAGAGGATGTCAGTCATCCAAATTTTCTGTGATATGTAACTAGTGATTTCATATAATTGGGACACTCATAGAGTTCCTCCCTTTTTATTGGCTAGAGAAATAGCTTGCAATTAAAACAAACGGTGGATTGTATTATGCTTAATTTTAATTAGAAAAACAGTAGGCTGAATTTCCATTTGCTCCGTGGGAAATTTAGAAAATTCACAATAAGTTTTTGTAGCTAAAAAAGAAACATTTCTCAGCGTAATCATTTCCGATGGGGATATTTTTGATTAGAAAGCTTTACACCAGTACAACATAAGAATTTCCATTTTTTAGGACACCTGTTATTGAAGTACTCGATTGCATCTTTTAAGTAATCTTCAGGGTTGTCATTCATTCAGGTTTCAAATAAACCATTTATGTCAAACTCATAACAGAACAGTGTAAGAATCCCTAAATGAGTCAAAACTTTTGTCCTGACTCCCTGTATTGAAGTTCAGAAATTATCCTTTGAAGTTTCGTTCAATTTTCGGTTATTCCTTCATATAATTTCTGCAGGAAATAATCAATATAGACATGTATGTAGTTGAATGGGATTTATGGACTTTATTCCGTAGAGGCTTAATTTATTTCTTTCGTCCAAGTCTTACACCAAGGATACACCCAAGTTTTTACTGTCTTTTTATATAATATGAAGTATACGTGATTATTATCTTTTCCATCACAAGTACCAATATCAATTAGTGTCGGGTCAAATGATAAATACTCATACTTGTTATTGGTCAGAAATTTTCATTTTAAAAAAATCAACAAATTTGTAACAAGAATTTGAAGTGTCATCTCTGACGGTCCCTCAAATTCCAGGTTCCTGATATGGCAGGCCCATCAGAACATGACGTCTTGCTTCAACGCGCTGTGAAAACAATAGGAATAGAGCTTTTTTTGCAACCCGTTGCTTTCTCAGATATCCCAACGCGTTGTGAATGAAGAGTAAACAAATGACGGAATAAGGTGGCATATTGTGTATTGCACCTTATTCCGGATCACAATTCCATCATGTAAGGCTAAACTGATCACACGTCTTGCTTCATCAGGATCCCAACGCGTCGGAAAGGGAACAAATAACGGAATAAGGTGCAATATTGTGTATTGCACCTTATTCCGGATCACAATTCCATCATGTAATGGTAATTGAATTCACAACGCGTTACATGCTCAGTTATTCCGACACGTTGTGGAAGCAAATAGATAACTGAAAAGGTGCAACATGGGGCAATCTACACGGCAAGGTTACGCGTAGCATTTGTACACTTTAACGCTTCGAAAGGGTGCTGTACTTTCGCACTCACTGCGCCGCCGTGTAGAGTTCTTAAACGGTCTCCCATGATCTGGATCTGTGATCTGGATCTCGGTAATGCGCATCGGATCTGGATCTGCGCTCCGTGTAGATCGCCCCATTGTGTTGTGTCGCTTATTATGTAGAGAAGCTGGATCTTTATCATTCATAGGTATGGAACCAATGCAACTGTGCAAAAATCACATTTAAAAAAAAGGTATTATTTTAAAAAATATTATTGCTTTTAGAGGTGAAAACCTTACGCAGATTCTGTACAAATTCGTATGCCACATAGTTGGATGAAAACGCAGCAACCTTTCCCTTGGCTAGGTTTCGTGTTTGTAGCGTGATCGGCAGCGAGATACTCTTTCGCGTCCTTCAAAAGAGATGCTAACTCGTAGCCAGAGCTATAGCTGTAACGCGTCTTCTTTCACACTTCTCAATTTAGCAACTCATTTCAGTATAACAGGAGGACTAGTATAGTCAAAGATAGTCAAATCTATTGTCGCTGTCGCCCAATCATCGTTAAGTCAATGGCAAAGCTCGCGATGAACTCTAGAAGTACTATTCTGTGCGGAGAAGAGAAACAAAATTTGTGATTGCATCAATTTGATTTTTTTTTTCATTTTTTCTCAAAGCACGAGTTCACTGTCAATTTGATTTTATATTTTCCATATTTTTCGATAGCTTGTCATTTTGATGAAGAAAAGAATAAAGGAAACGCTTTAGAGTTAGTGCAAGACTGAAGCAACTAGAGAAACAAGAGAAGCAAGGTGTAGGATTTAAATAACCACGCAACATAGACACTTACTTTACGAATTGCTCACACGTGGGTCAGATTGTGTTCCAAACTGTGCGCTGTGCGTTTTCTGTAAAAATGTACAATGGTATATCAATCAAGTAATCACTGGCATTTATGTAGCACCTTAAGCAAAACAATGTACTAAGGCGCTGGCACAAAATTGCAAAGAAATCTACAATCTAGATTTAAGAGGCACGACGGAAATGGTGGGGTTTTAACATTTTTTTTCTAATGTGTTTCTATATTATTTCAATACTTTAAAAGCCCCATACGCAAAAGCGAAAGTGGATGATCTGAGAGGAAGTGAAACGTAACGCAATAGCTAAAGCCTTGTGAAGACATTTATATAGTACGAATTATCACAAAACTAATACAGATTAATGAGAGGATCGTGGTTTATAGGATCTCACTTCCTTTTGCATGGAGCAGGGGTTTTAAAATGAAATGACAACACACTTCCATGCACAACCATAGCGGGACTCAAAGTGTTCTGCACAGAACCATCCAATAATTTTGACAAAACAACAACACGCACTTACATACACATACACGTACACACACCAATCGCGCGCCTTCGTGTACTTACCTACGCTTTCACTATACTTCGAGGACCTCACAGTAAGCGCAGTCTTCAGGGTCTAAAGGCTAACAAACAAGATGAAGTCCTGGTAAATACCCGGAAAACAAAGAAGAACCTTTCAACGATTATTAATCGAAAGAATTTCTTTTGGGTGGTCCTCGGAAGTATACATAGTATACACAGCTGGCACCCACACACACGCACCCATAGGCCACACCACAACACACAACGTTACATGTAAGACCCTAGCAAGCCGAAACACGAAGTTCGAGTGTTACTACTCTCTCCTCTCCTCTATCTCTCCTCTCTCACTCTTCATCTCTCTCCTCCTCGTTACCAATTGTTTAGAATGGAAGAAAAAATATAATTGAAATTAGTGAAATACTGGTGTAAGAGGAGATGTAGTCCTTGAGCATAGTTCGCGGGCTTCATAGGCGACAATGGAATAAGCGTTAGGAGGAATAGTCATAGGTAGTACACCAGCGCTGTCACCTTTCGGATCATTACCATTTTAATATATAATCCATTTAAAGATAAGCACTCCTGGTAAAGCTCTCTGTGAAGGTGATCTAGTAGGGGAAAAAATTCACCTTTTGGCCGTATCTCTCTTTGTCTAGGTTAGAGTGTTTTGGCGGTCTCGTTACATCTGTTTTGTGAGCGCGCTCAACCATCCCACTTCCAAGAGCCATATTCTGGAGTTGCTTGTAGCCCATCTGTCTGAATGCATTGACATCACTTAACTCAAGATAACAAAATAAAAAATTTTTTTGAAACCTATCCCCCCCGAAAACTTAACAGTTTTAAAAATATATTGGCATATTACAACATGTTCCAACTGTCTCCGGTGTGTATTTGGTGTGTTGTTGTTGTTGTTAATGTACATCGTTATGCCTTAGCTATACTGCCCAAGACTGCCAGTGTGAAAAATAAAGGATGAAAGTTTGACTAAAGAACGTTTAACTCGGGGGGGCCCAGTTCTTGGATTTTGTGGGCACCCATGCTCGTTCCAGTGGTTCTAAAAGTGACCCCTAACGGGCCAAATTTCAGTTTTTAAAATATACCGGCCCCTGATGGACCCGCTTTGGTGAAGTATACTAGTTTTCAGTGAAAAATACACTAAAACGGTAACATCAGTAGTAGACATTATTACTGTGATATTTAAATTATTTCCATAGTATTAGCCCAGTTATATACTCTATTTTGAAATTCCACTTATAATTGTCTAATAAACACCTTAACTTGTATGCAAAATATTTGATTAATATTGTAACAGTTATTTTTCCCACTGTTGACTGCATTACTTACTTAATTTGATATTGTTTGTGCTGTATTCTATGATGACCAATAAAAAGTTTGATTTGAAGATTTTCAGGGGAATTTTTTCATGAGCTTATACCCCTGCGGGACCTGTTCTCAATACATGAAAAAAGATACACGTTTTATAGCCAATATACCGGAAAAAAATGACACTGTGCCACGCAAGAAAAAATACACATTAGGTTATTTGCTTGAAATAATTAGGTTATTTTTTCCTATTTGTATCATTGAACCGGTCACAATCACTACTGAATTTGGTACCGACAGCGGGACTAGAATTCATTATTGTGATTTAACGAGCATAGGTTCCTGGCCAACATCCTAGAACCCCCGGGGTGTTTGGGGATCCATTTAAGCCGCCATATGTTTGCGTCTTTATTTCGCCAGCAGTCATCGCGTTGTGATGCGCTGATTCCGATGACCGGAATTCTTTACGCAATGAAGAAGAAAAACCATGTTAACTGCACATTTCTCGGCGATTAAAATTGGATTCGGATTATCCTCGGAGAGGGCCACTGAGAGAATATGAATAACACTTGCAATTGTGGGGCTGCAGATAGGTCGTTCAAACGTCAAGTTGGTCGATGTGCGTCCTTCTATCTATTTGTTCTATGATCTGACTGCCCACTGAAATTTTGTAAATTACCAGTGGAAAGCTACTTTAAATTTTAGCGCGTGATTGAATCAGAACATTGGGTTGCACACCACAACATCACCCATATGTGTAAGATTCGTTTCAAACCCTAGAGGAAGAACTGCGGTTTCTTTCACTGAATGGCAATCAATATGGCAATCCAAAATATTCAGACATATTCGAAATGGACCCATAATGATATATCTTACACCAAATTTGAAAACAATGGGATATTTACATTTTTTTTAAAAAGTAATAAAAACTGCAAAGAGTTTTCGAATATTCATACTTTCCGTGGGCCCAATCCGCATCTGGAAACAAATTCAGCCTCACAGTATATGCTCCGTCATTTGAAATTTTCGGTCGACAGCACTTCAGCAATCAGGGAGATGCGTCAACACCAACCCTAAGATGTCTCAAGTTTTCAATGCAGCACCAGCACCAGCACTTCTTTGTTTTACACTTTCAGCACATATTGAGTTTTTCTTCGTTGTATGTCATCTGGCACCTTGAGTTTTCACCGCATCGGCATCCAACTCCTAGTTCAGCCTTCAAGGCTGCCAATTAAGGAGAATCCGACTGAAGACTGAAGGCAGTTACACGGCAATTCCTGCTACGGAAAATCAAGGTGGTAGTGTATCTAGCATGTTTTGTGGCACAATTGAAAAGCATTCAGACTGGGATTCAGACATAGTACTTTAAGATATTGATCTGACAAGTGAAAGGTAGATTAGCCGGGATTAGCACATATATAAAATAGCAATGGTCTTTGAGCTGATGAAATGCTGGCAATAATGTCAGTATTCTTGCCTGAGAAGTGAAGCTTACAAGGAAATAATATGAGTTACTTATCCTTTTTTACAAAATGTAAACACCCAAATTGTTTTCAAATTTGTGGAATTTCAGTAAGTGTCCATTTCATTATGTCTGAATATTTTTTTCATGCCATGTTGTCCCTTTAACAATTGCCGCTGTTACCCAATCAGCGTTAAGTTGATGCACAGCGCGCGATGTATGGCAGAAGTAACACTTTGTGCGGAGAAATCAAATTTGTGATAATCAAGGCGTTTTTACCGTTGTTTCGTTTTTTTTCACAAATTGCAACGCCTTGATGAGTCGTAATTTTTTTGCTTTCGATTTAAAACAATCAAGCTTTGTCTGTAACTTGCATTTTTTAAAGAAAGAAAAAGTAAAATTAAAAGGAAGTAAAAGTAAGATAAAAATTGAAATATATTTAAAGAGTTCCATATGTACCCCCTTTACAACTGTACAGGAAACCAATTCTTTTTTACTTATGGCCTTGAGAAGTGCATATGGAACTCTGGCCTAAATGGAAATATATATAAATGGTCGATTCCAATGAAAAAGGTACATTTCATGTCCAGACCCATATAATACTTCAGCTTTTGTTTATGTGTACTACTTATACGCCATATAGTAACTCTAAAAAATGATCATCTGTGAAAAAAATTTAAAGAAGCTGATTTCAACTGATTTTGGTAGGTATGGGTGTCAACATTTAAAAGTGAGTTATCGTAGGGGGTGGGGAAATTGGTTTTTCGGGAGTCAAAGGTCAAAAACAGGGGTCAAATTTTGAAATTGATCCAATCATGACGGCGCTCTAACCAACTGAGCCACAAGACTGGGTTGGTAGAAGAGCGATAGATATCATCTATAGGTGTTAGGTTCGAAAGGTGTCCATCGCTTTCCTAGCGGATAGCATCAAAACGGTATATTTACATATACAATTTATATTTGTTTTGAAATTTTTTAACTACTTAGTTCTCCAGGTAGACAAGGATGGGTATTTAATTATTAATCTTTCCCTGGAGATGGCCAGCGCACACAATTGTTGAAAAAAACACCCATTTGCGCTTGGCCGGATTCGAACCGGCGACCTCCGTATTACTAGTGAAGGGGCACTAACCAACTGAGCCACAAGACTGGGTTGGTAGAAGAGCGATAGATATCATCTATAGTGTTAGGTTCGAAAGGTGTCCATCGCTTTCCTAGCGGATAGCATCAGAACGGTAAATTGAAAAGAATTTGGAATGTGAATAAGTATTCAGACATTATTTGCGCAAACCACGTGATTTATCATTCAAATTGTAATGCGGATACCTCAACATTTTCCGCTTTTTTTAAAGACCACTGTCTTCCATTGACGTTATCTCATTTCTGGTCCACAGAAGCACTGCACTTTTCTCCCATAAACATTTAGAGTAAATCCTAATAAACCCGTACAATTCATTTGGGAGTCATTTGTGCCGTTCCTGTGGCTGTATTCCTTCTGCGTGTGCAATGGGACAGTTATCGATAGCCAGCTCTTCTAATTCGCCATATTTAGGGAACGTGGGCATTGAAATAAAAAGTTTGTTCCGCACTCCCCATTCTTTTTTTTTTGTGTTTGTTTTGTTTTTTCCCAATTCTGGGGAATAACATTTATTTGAAAACCCACTGGACATTCAATGCATCATGTGTGGTCAAGAACGCTGGGGTACACTTGAAAGTAATTTTTGTGCATGTGGCAATACTTTGTACAGTAATGTGTATTTAAACGTGGCGTGGCCTCTGGCGTCATAAATGTGGTCGAATTTTTTGGGGCACCCCTCTGAAATTGGCTTTACATTTCCCCAAGGCAAGGTTTGTTCCAATTTATGGTTTGATCCAGAAATGCACGATATTCTTGAAAATTAAGACTTATCTACTTGCGAGCCCTGGTGGGTAGGGGGCCCGAAAATCGCGTTTTGGTTGCAAACTGAGCCTTATTAATGCCCTCACATTCACTTTTTAGATGGTTTCTGATAAAAGGCGAACTATCTTAAAGGGTTTAAAGAGACACTTGGCACATTTAAAATATGGCACCCGAAAGCTGCACGTTAGTGTGTCTGCCATTCAAAATGGCCTCCATTGATTTATGTAAAACCCGTCCATTATAATTCAGTCAGATAGAAAATTTTTATCCACGACCTACTCGATATCAAAGGTTTTTTAAAAATACCAAGGGGCTTACACCACTGGCGTCCCAAGATGCCGCCGCAAGGAGCAAGTTTTTTGGCTACATTACCTTAATGGCAATTGTTGAAATAAGAAACTGGGTGATATTTTGGGAGCTCCAAAAAGAGTTTATGCATTTATATTTTACGTACAGGCTTGTTTTTAAAGTGCCGGTGACGTAATCGAGTAATAAATGTAAGCCCTACCCATCTTTTCGATGTATTAAACAACACCTTTCTAATAATGACTCTAAATCATTTCCGATGTGAAAATATTAAAGTGGGGTATTGACTGGTCCACAGATGTTGTCACTAAGCTGCTTTTACTACTTGGGCTATATAACGTTATTTAAAAACGACTCTATATAGTTAGCAGAAGACAACAGTTCATATCAAACCTGATACAAAAAAAAGCATAATAATGGGTGTGTACTGGTATTGTACGGACTACTAGTGACTCACTATGTGTTTTCCCATAAAAATAAAAAAATATGCTCATGAAGAAGTGAAAAGTTGTCTTATGTTAGAAGGAAATTTAATGATGTTGGACCTAACTTTTCTTTCGCACACATCAAGTGCTATCTTTGTTTCTGACTTGTACCACCACCTCCTTCTCCCTCTCACGCCGAGATCATCTTGCTTCCCAACGTCAACTAGTATTGAGTGGTCTGCAATTGTCAGAAGTAACGGAGAAAAAAGTGCGGGGAAATGTACAATAGTTTTCCTTCTTATTATGTCGTAAAAGATGTGCCGGGGTGTTTTTCTTCTTGATTATGTCACCTAGCGAGTATACCCGCCGCCATCATGAGTTAAGATCATGTCGGCCATTATACAATGTCTTAATTCTCTTTTGGTGCTCTCAAAATATTACTCGCATTATTACTCCATCAATTTGGCAATGTTAGTACAATTTAAACGAACCATGCCTCCTTCGACGCCATATGGACATTTACATGTTTACGCCCACTTTCATGAAGGCAAAACTTTATTTCGTTTAGTCCGTATAACTTCCTATCTAAAGAAAATACAATATACAACAATGGCTTGTCATTTTGGACATAGGCAGTTCCGCGCTAATGTGGCAACATTCGGGGCGGAAACATACCTAATCCTAGTCAGGGGGACACCCCCTTTACAGGTGGCTATATGGGAAAATTAATCACCAGGGGGTGCAACAACT
>JAMKCH010085493.1:0-63840 GCA_023653785.1 Ophioderma brevispina
CGACCTGAACATTCGTGACTTTACTCTCTGAGCTCTCAGGCTGGTATCCTGAAAGTGATTCTAACTCTAGACCGCAGGTTTAAAGGAGGGAGTCTACATAGTGGACCTTTTTTCCGTTTCAAATACTGTGGAAAGTTAAATTAAAGGGGTAAAATCCCTCCGCCCATCCATGAGAAATTTTCCACCCTTTATTGCACATTTCTTAACATCTGTGAAAATGTAAGCAATTTCCCCCCCCCCATTGTTGGTGCCCGGGTTTTATTCGTTTAATTGAACCTCAGAGGTAGTACGCGCTGCCGTTTTTGAAGTATTTTAGGTTCAGCGCTCGGCGCATACGCGTATTGCTACTTTCGCGGCGCGCCTACCTACATGCGTCTCGTTGCGTATGATCGTTGCGTATGATCGTTGCATTGTTCGATTGTTGTCACTGGGGGGTGGCAGTCCTTTCTTAGTTGTATTGAAGCCTTAAAGCATCGCGAATTGGGTTGAGAGAAACTTAGATGATAAAGATGTTTAAGAATGAGAATAAGTATGATTTTGGACCGGTACCTCTTTACGACGATTGGAACCGGCGACACCATTATTTTTGCGTGGAAGAACTCGCCCTCCGGCCTCGTTCTTCCACTTAAAAGTAATGGTATCGCCTTGGTCTCTTCAATTCGTCGTATAGAGTACCGGTCCCAAAATCAACGACTTTATTCTCTAATTGTTTGGGAAGGAAAAAAGGTCCACTCAGGACTAACCATGGTTTCAACCAGGTTCTTAAGTAGTCTCACTTTGGGAATACCACCTCAAAATTTTTTTTTAATTTTTTTTTTTTTTTTTTTTTTTTTTGTTGTTTTTTTTTTCCTCCAAAATTTTATTAAATGATGCCTAACAGATCTACTGGGTTGAAAGGGTAGATGGAGCCATCTAAAATCCACTGACTTTGTGTTATCACCTACACAAATCTACCATGTTGAACAAGGGTAGATGCACTAAAAACAATGTTTTTCTCAAGTTAATTATAATATAGAAAAAAGACTAACCTGGGTCTAAAGTAGACCTCCCTTTGCGATACCAGCCTCAAATTTTGTTGTTTCTCCAAATTTTTATTAATTATGCTACAACAGAATCTACCTGGGTTTAAAGGGTTAAGAATTGGAACCATCTTTAAATCCACGATTTGTTCTAACCTATACAAACTACACGGTTGAAAGAGTTAAGTGCTAACACTCATAGTTTAATCCAAAAAAAAATGTTCTGACAGTACTTTGGTCCCAAGTTCTAGTAACCCCTCGGTACCTTAACTCAATTATATTGTAGAAACCATGATCATTCATTTTTCTAGGACTCATATAGCAATTTACCCTCCCTCTTTTCATGTAAAAGACAAATTTAAATTACACTCATGTCTGATAATAAGTATGATAATTTTTCCCAAGGACATTTTTTACCCATTTCCAATAGATTTTAAGGCAAAATAATTACATTTCCACATTACTTTAAATATTTTCCGCTTGCAAAAGCACTTCTCCAACATGCCATTCCAATGATACTAATCCCCTTTTCTCCCAACATAACCACGGACACAACTGCGAATCCCCCTATATTAGGGCATGGCAACACATGCGTAAAAAGGACACCCTTTTGATGGTGATATTTAGAATGAATCATGGTTACCACATTAACGTTTTGAGTGAAGGGCGCAAAAGAAAATGCCATTTGATCTGTGCACCTGTAATTGAAAATATGCACCAAGGATTTTCCTTTGGGAAAGGGTATGTACCCATTTTGCACCCTTGTTCAATAATGTTTACCTTTGAGATATCATATCCTAAGTACATTCTAAATTAATTTAGGAGCATGAGGATACCTCTCAGCTCAGCATCACCTGTCTGCGATATCAATTATATGTCAGTCCCCAACGTACCCTCTAGGAAAAGGTAGCACAGACAGTAATCAAACACAGATACACTAGACATTCTCCCATATAGCCAATGTAGTGCTCAATTCCCTGGAAAGTTCAATAGCCTTCATTCACCATGTATTAAGAAAATACACACTCCTGTCTTTGGGGATGATATATAATACCCAGATCACACAAGGTCAGTATCATGTCTATGTACAGCACAGCCCCTGAACTGTGTCCTTGGTGGATGAGCATATTGTAACCCTTAGTGCAAGTGAACATGAGTGCTGACAAAGTACCAGGAATTTTAAAGGGTTAGTTACCATAGCAAGTGCACTGACACATACTCAGCCTCACGTACATTGGAATATCACTGCCTGATATAAGACAAGGACCATGTGTACATGTGTGCTTTGTAACTAATGTAACTCCTAAAAATATTCGCTCCACATACCAATTCCCTGAACAGGGTGGTATTGATTTTGTGGAAAATACTGAAATTTTGTTGTGTAAAAAAGCCTGAAAAACAGCGCAAAAATGGACCCAAAGGCGTAGAATCGGCTGAAATTTAATAATGCCAAAATGTGGACAAATAAAAATCCTGAAATCAGGAAAAATCCTTAAGAATCGCACCCCTGCTGTAAAATTACGTAATCAACCTATAGCCGATCTTTGCATAATGGTTGTAGCAGTCTGTGGTGAATTCAACACACATATAGGAGCCATGTGGATAGTGTAGTGCACTCGCCATGGAAACTAATCCTTGAACATAGTGAACACACCACTTCTGGGGAGATTATTCAGTTTCTGGCACTGAAATACAGTGAGTTCCTCCCAAATGTACTGTGCAAGTAAAACGTCCACTCTCTGTGGATGGACTCTCTCGGCCACTCACAGGTGCCATTAAAGAGGAGGTATCTTCCCACAATGCAATTCTTCCAACACAATTTTTGCACTGGTTATCATGTGAATTTACAGTTACATAAAGTACTTAAATTGCAAGATTGGGTTGAGTTTTGTTCATTTAGGTAATTTTGTCACTATAAATTCATGCGACAACCAGTGCAAAAATTGTGTTGGAAGAATTGCATTGTGGGAAGAACATAATACCTCCTCTTGGTGACATCATTTGAAACCCACCGAGGGTCCAAGGAACAACTAGGGACACATTTTGACAAGTTTAAACAGGAACATGTTTCAAAGTTGAACTATTCTAAGTTGCCCTCTGATCCCATGCAGTTTACAGACAATTTGCTATTAGGTTAAGTCTGCAGAACTTAAAATCATATCCATGTCACTAATTTTTTGAGTATCTAACCTTTTACATTTGAACATTAGCTAAATTCTTGGGACTCACAGATTCTGTATGAAACATGCCCCTGATCAAGTATGCCCCAAAGTGCCCCAGATGGCTCTCACAACTACAAAGGTATACACTATACAGCCAGTACCATGCATGCATGCATGCATGCATGGTTACAAATACATTATGCACCTGTTTTCATGCAGTGTAAGTTTACATGCGCTTAGCATACGCACACCTGCAAATGTGTAGCAGGTGGTAGCGGAGCAGCCATTTGTGCATAAGAAAAAAGGAGTGTCTCCTGGAGTTACTGAGTTACATCATAAACTTAAGATGTATTCAAAAATGTTATAAGATGAATGCAAGATGAATGCAAGATGAATTGGATTTACACCTGTATGTCTGTGGGTTGCTCCATGTTTCTTAGATGAATCCCTATGCATTAATGTAAGCTTGAGCCGAATCAAAGATATAAGCTCAAGACACATGAGGCACAAAGACTGTATTGCTGAAATTTTATTGCCAATTGTAGAGGAAACATGAGCATGTAATTGTCATTTCATCATCTTTTACTCCAGAACTATGGATTATTTTTGAGAGTGGAGTCTGAATTTTCCTAAAATAAGCATTGAATCACAAAATTACTGCAATGTTCTACATGGACAGAGCAAGCAAGTAATGTGTGTGCTCTCGGTGTGCTACATGAATATCCACTACCTCAGCCCCATGCTAAACCTGTTGCCTATAATTAGTACTTAGAGTACACATTTTACCAAGACCCATGGCAGAGCTGCCCCTCAAGGTACACAGCAGTGGTGTACTCTGAAGTCAATTACATCCATTAAGTGCCAGTTAGGTAGACTTCAGAGTACACCACTGGCTCTGTGCTTTCAAAGCCACCCCTACTGTGTATATGGCAAAGTGGGTGTAATCTGGAGCACGTAAGAAGAGTATATCTGGCATCATTGATTGTCACATTGGAGAGTATACCTATGGAACCTAGTGTACACTAAAACAGGAATCTGGTGGTGTTAAGTAAGACTGAAGAAGTATTTGATTTATGACATCTTTAAAGACCATTAGCCTGTTTCCTCAAAATACCCTAAAATTTGTGGTTGTTAAAATCCGTAAATATTGCTTAGATCTAGTATTAGACTATAAGAGATGTCAGCCACACTCTTCTTGCATCGTCTGTGATTATTAACGTCTTGGAAAATCTTCATTGAAACTTTCCAGCTGGGTCAAAATATCATAAAAGTATCTTTCCATGAATATTCCTCCAAGAAAGTATTAGGTTTTAGTACTAGGAGCGCATGCACAGACAATGGAGAAAAAGAGAGGTGTTAAGAGGTGAAGTATTCTCAGTCAAAAACCACGGAGACATTTTCTGATTGGCCGCGTATCAATCACAACACCTTATGCACCTCAATCCAACTTGAGCAAAGGTCATTGATGCACAATACACTGTTGGTGTATTGAAAGCAGGACGCTGATCAGTGTTCTGTGGTGAAACAAAGGTTTTGGTAGTGCTAATGGTCTCCGATTATATTATGTAGTTGGGATGTTTAAGGTTCACATGGATACGCAGTTAGTTGTTTCATGGAGTGGTTATATTTTCGCAAATTTGTCAAAATCAAAATGAAAAAAGGGGAAATCGAATATATAAAGAAAAGCACAAAATTACAAAATAGAGTTAAAATTACAATTTTTTTATAGATTTGCTAGATTAAAATGTATATTCTGCGAGCAACTGAGTTAATAAAGGAGTTAATTTATAATTGTTATGGATTTGCAGTATTAAAATGTTATAGATTCTGTGAACAACTTGTGCAATTTCAAAAATATAGAAAAATGCAAGAAATCATGTATGCAGAAATAATTTGTGTGACTTTCAACACCACAGTCCAAATAAATAAAAAAGTAGATGAAATTACTTTTGGACCATAGCTTAATTAATAACCAGCTTGTTCTGAATAAACAAGGCTGTTGAAGATTCATACGTAATTTTCAAGTGTCTTGGAAAATTTTCTTTGATCTAATACACCATGTGGACGAAAGTGACAAAGATTTTTGAGAATTGTTTGTCTTCAAAATTTCTGAGAAAACATGGACCCTCAGCAAAGAGCTCAATGGACTGTGCCCTGAAAGATGAGAATAATTACGTCATCTTCATGTGGTATCAATGAACTCCCTTGAGGACCTGAGAAGGAAATGTACCTCCTTAAGCCGCGGGTATGTTTTGCAGAACGAGACGCAAAATCAGCCGGAGGGAATTTTTTGGTAGAAAATTAGAGTAATCCATGTTTGGTGTTGGACAAAACCTGGTTTAGTTTTGTCTTGTCTGAAAAAGCGCCAAGTTTCCCGTTGTTGGATTTGTCGCGCAAGCATCCTGTTAATTAAGCGTTAGATTTGGAATCCTTCCATGTGCCTTCCAGCGTGATACAAATACTGAAAGTCGAAAGTGAATTTTTGCTTCTTGCTTGTAATTGGCTGGGTAGTACATTTTTCTCATTTATCTTGTGGTATCAAGGAACAGATGGATTGGTTTATGTATGAAGTTGTCAAACACGGAATGAGCATATGATGTGTGTCTGTGTGCATGCGAATATGTACGCATGTGTATGTGTGCATGTACGAGATTTGCATCAATATTTTGAATCTAAGATTTGGCACAAAATGATGGCCTCTAGCAATGTGTTTGTTTGTATGTATGTGTGTGTGTATGTGCATATTTTTAGCAGGTATGTGTATGTACAGTGTATAGCAATAACTCGATATATAGGATTTTTTTCAAAAAATGTGTTAAAATCATGGTTTGGGGGACAAAATGCCCATATTTTGAGTTCTATGTATTTCTATGATACCTGCAGCAAGAAAATTGAGTAAGAGTACACCTGCTTTCATAATCTGCAAAGAAAATTAAAATAGGGTGTAAGGGTTTGCCAGAAATAATTGAAATGTAAAATATGATTCCCTGTATTTTGTGATTTTTGTGCATCTGAGAACTAAACCTCAGAGATTGTAAGACAAAGACCCCTACTATTGGTTTCCATTTAATTATGACCACCTGTTCACAAGAATGAATTCTAGTTTCTTTTCAGCTACCTATGGGACCATCCTTAGGCCCCACATGAAGTGAAAATTTCGACATCCGAAAAAATATGCACAAATTTTTCACGTCATTAAGCCCTCACATGAAGTGCGAAAATTGACTTTACCGCAAAAAAATCTGACAATTTTTCAGGTCTCATGACAAATTGGATCCATCGGATCCGCGAAAAATACTCACAAGTAGGAATACTTCAAACGTGAGGCTATTAAGGCTTTACTGTGCGGGAGGAAGTGGCACACAGGCATACTAATGGGATTAGAAGAAGATAAAAAGGGTTATAAAAAGGATTGAGATTTTGAGATTGGATTAGTCAATTTTTTTTGAGGGTCACCATGCAGTACCTGGCCATCTATCCATCCATTCCTAATGAAAATGGCAATAGGCTGAAAGCTGCAACAACAAACAACAAATAAACCAAAAAAAGCCAAAACGTCATTGTGAGGAAATGCATTAGGGTAATACTGACTAAACAAAAAAAATCAAACCCAAGAGGACAATACAAACCAAATGTTGTTCTGTCAAAAAAAATGAGAACTTTCAAAAGCCAACAAAAGTTTTTGGTAAAAATTGTCTTGGTAAAAGAAATGGGTCACCTTCAGCCCAGAAGTTGGTATTAAAAACAAAAGCACAATAAATTGGAAAAAATGTGATTTGTTATTTGTTTGCCGGGGTGTCTCCAACACGGATTAGTTTTCACGAGGCAAAATATGGCAAATTAGAAAACGTTCGCTTCAAATTAACTCACTGCCAAATGCCAACTGTTGTGGGCGATTGTAAAAGGCTATATGAACATGGGTAGATGTATGTTAGTAGAATTATATAATCATGGCAAGGCATTGCAAATCATGAGGCGACAGGCTTGTCACCATGGGAATCCCTGCGTTACCATGGAAACAAAAGTATGAATACCAAATAGGATACCTACCTTTTTTCCTCACATATGACTCTGAGTAGACCTCGAATTAGATCGTGACATAATAAAGTTAGCATAGAGTACAAGATTACAAAGTGATTGATCTTCTTAAAAAAAAACAGATTTCCTTTCAAAGTAACATTTTAAGTGCAGTGAATTTTAGGTAGTAAAATTTATAACATTGGAAAGGTGGAATCTGAAATCTGAAATATAAAATAGCATTATAATGTAATGATTTATTATGCAGTATAAAACTATGATACTTTTAATGTTACCCATATAAACATCAAACAAAATATAAAACTTGCATTATACATAATGGACAAAGGAGAATAAAGATGGCAAACAGTAGGAAACAACAAAACGTTAAGTCCACAACAAAATCTATAGAGAGACAAGTCATTTTGTGAGCACAAAAATGTCTTAAGTGCAGTAGCTGCCACTTGTCAGATATTCCCTTCAAACATACTATTATGCCAATCTTGGTCAGTGGCTCTTGAAATGGTTCCCAATTGATACGTGGCAGCAAGAGAAGATATCAGTAGTTTCCCAAAATGCATTGCTTCCAATGGAAGTTTTTGTACAGGTAGTCCTGTGAATCGTTAGAGATGAAAGATTCTTAAAATGCAAGTTTGTGATCAGTACTGTCAATTTATCCATGTTTCATCTCTAACGATTCATATCAGTAGCCGTACAAAAACCTCCATTGGAAGTAATGCATTGTGGGAAGCTACTGAAATCTTCTCTTCGTAGCAGCACACAGATGTATCACATGGCAGCTATTGCACTTGCGACCTTCTTGCACCCATACAACGAAGCTGCAATGTATGCATTTTGAGGGTTTAGTGCAACTAAGGACTATCTGTATTTTTTGGAACAAAAAATCTTGGTTTTAAAATGATCCATAAAAGACCAGGAACCTATTACACATAATGACTACAGATGCAAATTGTTCTGAAGTTGTATATCACCAAAATCATCTGGCTTTCTGTAACGGTAAAATTTAATGCACAATTTTCTCAATATGGCCAAAAAAAGATAGCCATTTGTTAAACTAAACACTTGGAGAGCCCTTGGATCATGAAGTCTTTTTGCCAATCAATCCAATTTCATTTCGCTATTTTATAGTGAAGTTGCAAATAGACCTTTTAAGACACATCCATGTTATATTTTGTTGATTTAATGTTAAACCCATCTTTCTATTAAATAAATAGAACTATTCTTCCAAATTAAATTAGCTATTGGTAGGAATAATTGATAATATTTGTGGAGCCCTCCATATTGTGCCATTGGGCTGTGTTGAAAATTGTAACCCATTGTTAACAGCACATGCACTGTGGAATGTCTGCATTGTCTGAGAAACCATTTTTTTCTGCACACTGTATATCTGATAAGTTGTCTTGGGCTACGAAGGCATTTCAATGCATGCATGCCATTTACAATGGGCAACTCATTTTTCAAGTCCAGCACAAATGCCACCACGAATACTCATCAATTATTTCTACTATGTAATTAGCTTCTAATTTGAACAGTTACTCCATTCTTTCATTCACATGTCAGCAAAATGATTTATGACTTGCTGGTGACAGCATAATAATAATAATAATAATAATAATTGTAAGCTCCTCGATGTCCACAGTAAATAAGATCCTAAATAGCAAATAGTTTTTATCATCAATGAAATGCCACAATGCTTTGCTTGAAAAAAAATATGATGGACAATATTCAGCAACATTAGCTCATGAGCACTCCATCATTTGCTTCTGTTCTGTTACAAAACTGGACTCACTCAAAAGGTTTTTAACTCCCATATACATTCTGACAGCCGGTAATATCCTGCTTAACTTTGCTGAATTTAACACCATGTCTATACAGCCTATAGTAACCCTATCCAATTCATTACACACAGGCTAATCATCCATTTGCAGCAATTTCCCCATTACCGGTGTACATCTATGTCCAGTCTTAACCTTTCCAGACCAACCTCGTAAGTAATTCATGCCATGCACTTTTGCCATTGCCCTTTCCATGCCTCAAATCTCTTTGGCAATCAAGTGCCTGGTTCTGCCTGAAAAGCCTTTGACAATTTGCCACACCATATGCTCTTTTCTGTTTCCAATGCTTTCCATTTGACAAAACTTAACTACAGGATACTTATGTGCTGCTCCGAGTCAGCAATTTATGCCAGTTTTAGTAGTAATCATTCCATGTATTCTGTAGTGCAAGGCCATTCTTAAAATGGGAGAGGGAATTCCCCCTGAAGTTGCAAAATTTTATAAATTTAATTGTTCCTCTTAAAGAAGAAAATTTGAAACACAGCAGTTCTTGAACCACCAGTTTAGCCTGCTTTTGTGATCCACATTTCCTTCACCTCTGCACAATTTGACCTCTAATGACCTTGACCTTGGTATGCAACCTTTAACCCTACTTTGACATGCAAGTCTATTCGCCATCATATTGGTTACATAACTTCCTGGTTACTGGATCACACATCTTTTGGAATGTTATATTGCACACCGTAGACTGTGTGTAGTGATCATTTGGATCGTGGTGCAGGATGAAAAAGCATGATCCAGTTGACATAGTAAAGACCGGATTACATGTGAGACTTCGCTACCGAAGATGTGCACCTATGATCTGAGCTTGGTGCAAATGGAGTTAAGTTGTCCATGCACAAGCAATTTGAAAAGGTTTACCAAAAGTTTAAAATACACACTTACATACACACACATATGCACACACATACATACACACACAAACACACATACAGAATTTGAATTAGTATGTGCTTTCTGCAATTCTGCAGGTGCAACAAAAAATGATAAAATTTCATGCTAATAATTGGACTATGGTAACTACAATACCCAATTCTTAAATTTCACAAAAAATAGTGAAGTTTCAGTGGTTTTGACTTCTATTCCCCCTCCATAACATCAGCCACATGCAGAGTATCCTACCCACAAACATAACCAAATATGAAATTTAAAGCATAAAATTGGAAATTTCTGTCAATTCTTGGCAGATCATCCTCATCAAACTTGAATACTGCATCCCAGGCATTAAACACTATGAGTTACAATATGCTCATCCACCAAGGACACAGTTCAGTGGGTTGTACCTGTACATATACATTGACATGAACTGACCTTGTGTAATCTGGATCATATATCATACCCAAAATCCAGGGGGTGTATTTTCTAAATACACTGGTGAATGGAAGGTACTGAACTGTGCCAAGGGAATTGAGATTTTACTAGCTCATAGTGAACACACAGATAAAAATCCATCATTACCTTTGGCACACTTTAACAAGTATTACCGCAATCTCGCTAGTGGTCCAGGTCACCTCTTGCCCTTAATCTAAATCTTCTTGCTCCTGGCGGTGAGCAGCCATAGCCTTCATCTGAAGAAAAATCCCATTACGGTACCACTTGGGACAACCCTTCTTGAAATCCATAACATTCCGGTAAATTCCGCCAAGTGCATCTCAATTGCAAGAAGGTGGATTTGATGCGAGAAAGGTTCTGAGGGTAGATGCGTAAAGGCAATCTATGTCCTGTGGTTTCGCTTAAGTTGTGTTTTTCCAGTAGATGCGGCTTATAGGGCAATTGCGAATTTTGCTGGGAGTTCAGTAAAACTGCCATAAAAGTATTTCACTCTATGAGTACAAGAACTGTATCTGCAATAGCTGCTTTTTGTTATTTTATTCAAAATACACTGTATCTCACCACAATTGGTTTTAATGATAACTTAAGTGTGTGATTTTAATTGAATCCCTCATTGAAATATGGGTCCAATTCCGTACTGTCTTACAGTGACAATAAGAAATACAGTACCATTGAAAATTGAGGCTTGGACTGAGATTCAAACATGGGACCGCTGTGGTGCGAGGCGCCAGAAGACCAGTTGTCCTAACCCAACCCCTCCCCCAGTGAAGAAATGAATTTTGTGATTATTTGTTTGCACTTGGTAATATATCGGCAATTTAATTAGGGGTGTGAAAACTGTTAAAGGGCTATCAAGAGGAAGTTTCCCAATTTATAAGGTTGAAAATGAACAAAGAATGGCGTTAAATCTATTTACTATTTACTTGCTCTAAAAAACATAATACTATGGCAACAAATTTGTATTTAATATGTTGAAAATTCAAAGATATATGGAGCTACTCTACTAAGAATGAACCTAGCTCAAATTAGTCAAAACACGGCAAAATAAACGGGCACAGTGATCAATAAGCCTATGTCCGTCCCTCACAAGGGGATGGGAATTAGACCACACTCTGTTCACCATGGTAGTTTGGCATTTGTTTTAAATTGAAATTCCAGACGTCTGCAATCACATTGATAAAGATCGCCAAACACGCAAACCAGAACACCACACAAAGAGAAAAATAGAGAGGGAACATTCTGCTGAAGGAAATTGGGTCCTCCAATTCTGTCTGTCAAAGCACCAGATAGCGAGAACATTTAGTAATTAGATACAGTAGTATCACACTATGCAAACAGTTGTAAATCTAAGGGATGTTTCAAAACAACTATGCTGTGCACATCTACACAATTCCATTCCAGGTTGATTTTGCTTGTATGATCTACTGCAATAGAGAAAAGCTTTTGTGTACTGTGCAATACTTGTATTCATTGACTCCCTCACTCTTTCTTCCAAATCAGCACCCCCCCCCCCCCCCCCCCAAAAAAAAAAAAAAAAAAAAAAAAAAAAAAAAAAAAAAAAAAAAAAAAAAAAAAAAAAAAAAAAAAAAAAAAAAAAAAAAAAAAAAAAAAAAAAAAAAAAAAAAAAAAAAAAAAAAAAAAAAAAAAAAAAAACATTTTTTATGTATTTCTTTATCTGAAATGTCAAAATTTCCCTCCAAATGGTCAAAATTCCTGTGAAGAAGCTTCCTAGATTCCCCACTTTTTCCTACCATGCTCACTTCCCCTGAATTTTTACATCACTGCCTTGCTTCTTTAATTACACAAAAAATGTCAAGTCTTATTGATAAGCTAAGTAGTGCAAATCAATTATCTACACCTCAGGGGTGTCTTATTCTTCTGTTATTTGTCCCTGAGGTGGGGGAATAGCTTTTGTCTCTATGGTCATTTGGGGAAGAATTTGATGCTTAGGTGATTGGAGCCAATGTTAAATTTTGGGGAAGAATTGGGATGAAATGGGGGAAGAATTGGGATGAAATGGGGAAAGAATTGGGATAAAATGGGGGAAGAATTGGGATAAAAAGTGGCAAGGAGGGGGGGGGGGGCAATTCTGATTTTCTGGAAAAATAGACACCCCTGCTGCACCTTACTGGAGCTTTCACATATCTTCTATCTTTTCACAGTTGGATTTGACATTTTCATGTAGCTACTAATCAGTTGCAGCAATTCATTAGTTTGCCATGGTCTAAATCTTCTATCTTCTATCTAATTAGTGTAACTCAAAAAAGTAAATCAAAAATTGTAGCCTTGTTTTTAGCTTCACTGGATACCTTACAGTGGAAAATAAACATCAGTGTTTTCCTGCTGCAATAAAAAAAAAATCCTTATACCAATTATTACTTTTTTCATGGTGAGGTTGATAGAATTCAGCAAAATTTGTTTGTGCACAAATAAAATCAATTCCTGAAAAATAAATTGCACAAAATGTTTAATTTCATGAAGCATTAAAGTAGTTGTTGAAATTCAGTGACATTTCAAATAAATTGCAAATTCAACATTTCTAATAAATTGCAAAAAAGGCTTCATGACAGTTAAGTATGGAAATTGATTTGTTTTCACTGCAAATGGATACCAATGCTTTTGTATAATATTACTATACAGTATTGTTGAAGCAGGCTTGCATAAATTAAGATTGATTTTACACAGAATACAGTCTTTCTGTTGTGGCTTCTACCTTCTAAATAAAATTCACTTCCATCAAAATTTACCAATTGTCTACCCAAATCAAAATTGAGGGATCTTGATATCATAATGCAATGCAAGCTTTTAAAGTAACACTACATTGTAAAGACATTTCTCAAGTTTTAATGGGAAAATGAGCATTTTATTCTAACATTTCCATCACAATTTCTGTTTATTATCGCATATCTTACAAAATTCCCAAACTGACGGATGCTGGGTGCTAACCTTTCTACAGAGTGCATAATAAAGGCAATCCCTAAGTATATGCCGCAGAACCGAGAAATTGACTTGTCGAGTATGTAATATTCACTATTTCTCACCTCGCAGGACCTTACACTGACATTCTGGTTGCTACTTCATCAACCGGGTTTGTATGAGAAAAGGAAAAGTCACGATCAATTTATGCATTCATGGCTTTATGATTTAATGCTATTGTTACCCCAATATTGACATTCAAATCTCTCTCTCCCTCTCCCTCTCTCTGAATGACTGACAACTGTGCCTGATATACAATTTGCTTCATGCTAAATTAATTCACCCATCAGAGGCAATACTATGCATTGTAACAATTTTTATTGCAAATATTACTACAACCGGCATGAACCATATAGTATTCAGCAAATTGTTATGCATTGCAGGGTAAAAACCTCTTGCAGATTTCTAAACTAATGTTTGTGTCAACCCAATTCCTGTAATAGTTCAGAAAAAGAGGTCTCGCCATAAGGCATGATTATTCTGATATCAACTTCAATTGGTATCGTCATCTTAATATTCATTTTAAACTTCATCTTAATCCCAACTCTCACGCTAATCCAAAAGATCATATTTTGCCAACAACATGGGGCAATCATGCCATCAATCTTTAATGTTTTCTATAAATGGTTTTATTGCAGAACTCTTTGAACATACTTCGCTGAAAAATCCCAACACCATCTTTGATCAATGCTTCTGTCACATTTCATTATCCACCCGATCCCTTCTAAAATTTGATTGGAACCAAAAATGACAAGCCTCTTTATTTCGCAAAGAATAATGCAGGCATGGTGCGAAGCATGTTTTGTGTAAGATACAAGGGGGAAGCTCTTTGAACGTTCAATCCCTTGTTCCAGCATTGGCTTCAGTAAGAAGTTTTGTTCCATTTGGCATGTGATCGGGATGGGGGGAAATGATGTAATCTGATCCTGGCGCTTCTCCATACTCACAAATTGGGCTATCAGACCTCATTTGCACTTACTGGTCTTGAAGCTAATAGTTACCCACTATCTTAGGGTTAATCTAAGTATATTGTCAGTGTGGTGCAACAAGGTCGTAAGTGCCAATAGACTGACATTTGTCAATTCCCATCAAACATACTCTATTATGCCAAGTCTTTGGTCAGTAGTTTTGAAAAGGTTCTACAGGCACACAGTCACCTGAAGAACATTTCAAGAGCCATGACTCAAGCCGAAGATAACTGAGAATTAGCTGAATATTGCAGCAAAAAGATGTATCCATGGCAGCTATTGCACTTACGACCTTCTTGCATTCACAAGACAAGTTTTATTAAAAGAAAACATGGGCAAAGTACAGATGTTATTTCTCACAAGCAGATATTACCAAACACAGGACAGAACCACAGGATTACAATCATGCCGAGTCCAAGGTTGCGGGCAATGAAATTACTCTTAGGCGCTGCAAGTTGACAGACTACTTACACCGAGATGAAGGCGTGGAGTCCAATTTATCAATTTGGAAACACTAAGGGAAAGTAAAGATGCATCACACTACTTCAATAAAGTAAATTTATTTTACCTGGCTTTGCATTGAGATGTGGCCCAGAAAGTATCGATATATCGGTACATAACACACAATGCAGCGAGTAAGAACGTACTAATATGTCCAGACTGAATGCACATAAACTACGGTCCATTCAATTAGCTTAGACCCTCGGTTTTTAATAATATTAGAAAAGGTAGGGTGTTAGGAAAAAATCATGAAAGAAAAGTTTGTATTCATGAAATTATCCAACAAGATTTTTAAATTTCAAAACATTGGATGGAATTTTACCTACAACCTATTAAATTGCCCTTTTTCCCTCAAGTGAAATGATCTGACCAACGTCTGGTGCCATTAACTAATGACACGTGAGGTGGTCTTTGCAGTATTCTACATACGAGGTAGGAAGCCACTATCGATGCGTGAGAAACCCACTGTGATAAATATCGGCGACCAGAAGACGTGGTCAGACAGTGAACTGTACATAACGTGTCATCTTGATTTCTTTGTAAGTTTGAAGCAACATAAAATAAGACGCTATTTATACATTACGCTTAGCATGTCCATGATATCGATCAAGTTTCTAATGTCAAAGAGCGAGAACGTTACACACCTATATTATAAATGGAAACCTTCATGAAAAAGTTTATGCTCAGTATGAATTTCGGCTGCGTTACGATTCCTTGCCGATTGATGGCCGAAAATTGCCAGAATGAATAGAATCGGGTGTGAGAATACTTTCAGATGCACTTCAAAATCTTGTTGGGGATTAGATGAATAACAACTTTTTTTCCCAATTTTGCCCGAAACCAATACCTTTTCTAATATTAACAAGGCGGTTCCTCGAACCACAAAGGTCCTCCCCGTCGCCGATAGTAAATGGAGGGAAATATAATTTTAAGATCACAGGGGAATTGTGTGATGGAAATAAGTGGTTCTCCAAACCACTGAGGCTGCTCCAATAGCAGTTGCAATTGACGGTATAAATGTGTGAGTACAGACCATACAACTATTTGATAGTTATTTGACCATAGATGACCCTACTTGACCTTGAAATGACGTCAACATTTTAGGCAATGAATTCCTTACTCCACCCATCAGTTTTCATGACCATACTACCATGTGTATGGATTTGACATTGGGTGACCCCACATGACCTTGAAAAAGGCATCAAAAATTTTTGCGCAATGAATGTTGAAACACCCATCAAGGTTCATCATCCTACCACCTACTAGTGGTTTGACATTGAATGACCCCAATGACCTTGAAGTGACCTCAAATTTTTTGGCAGTGAATGCTGAACACACCCCAAGTTTCATTCATCCTACCACCATGACAAGGGTATAGCCCAATGTTATCCCATTTTGACCTTGATGGACCCCAAATGACCTTGAAATGACGTCACAATTTTTTGGCATTGAACTGTTGACCACACCCCCAAGTTTCATCATCCACCCCAATTGACAAGGGCATAGCAATTTTATCCATTTGACCTTGAATGACCCTCAAATTTTTTGGCACTGAATGTTGACCACACCCACCAAGTTTATCATCTTGCCACATAGCAAGGCTATAGCAATTTAATCCCATTTTGACCAAATTTGACATTTTTTGCCATATTGACCTTTGACCATGCCACATGACCCCGCCCGAACTCATCCGCCGCCAACTTGCACGACCACATCTATGGTGCGAAGATGGCACCACCCATACTAGCTTAGATAAAAAGATATTCGGTTTACAAGGGTTGTAGCAATTTAGCCTATTTTGAACCTATTTGACCTTTGACCCAGACCATGACCTCCCTCCCCCCAACCCCCCAAAACCCCCAAAACCCCAACCATTCCAGATCCAGGCCAACGCTACTGAGATACATCTATGTTGCGAAGATGGAACACACGCTTGATTAGATCCAAAGATATCGCGTGGGACACACCACACACACACACCACGCAAGGACGAAGAGCATTGCATAGTACCCCTTCGCCAACAGAAGTTGGCGTGGGGACCCCCAATTAAAAACCCTTGTGCCTCAAATGTTCTTAAAGACATCTACTTGAAGATTTGCCACAAAAAGTAATAAATACCACGAGACTCCACATTACAAAGATAAACGGAGAGTAGAGACATGAGGACGAAATACTACACCAAATTCGAGATTTCACTAACGAATTACGCCACAGCACCAGAGGTATGTCACGTAAGATGACTCCAAGTAGAACAGACTAATTGTGATACAGCAGTGATCCAAACATCTCAAGGAAACGTGAATAGGTATAGAAGGCAAGCGTAAGCCCGTTAAATAGAGAAAAATAGATAATTGTAATGGCCTGAATAGATGTTGTCCCAGTTTATGAATTCTTAAATGGCCGTCTGTCTGAAGCTCAAAAACTTTCCACAGCCTCGGAGTACAAATGGGTCCCATGAAATCCGATCTATTATGCTTTGTCTGGAGTAGACGGGCTTGAGTATTGCTCTTCTAACATGTCATGGAATAACATATTAAAGCGTCACAAGGAAAACATCTTACAACACCTACTTTTTCCCCCTTTCAATATTGATATGGTACTAAGTTTAGTATCTTAACTGTACTAGCAATGCACATGTAATCCGACTACAATATAGGCCCAAGCAAGCCATGGAAACAGTTGCCAAGTTGCAGAAGAGGAAGGTCGTTATTAAGGGCAATAGCGGCCCCAAGTAAGCATCTGGAGTGTTTCCATATATTCGGATAACTCAATTTATCGTTCCTTGAGTGCAGCGGTTCTTGAAATGGTCATTAAGGGATGCTTGCCCTGAAGAACCATTCAAGAGGCCACTGATCAAGACTTGGCATACTCGTACGTTTGATAGGAATTTCTGACAATGGCAGCATTGCATTTCGACCTTGACTGGACCCAAATGACGAAGTGTTAATCCAAAGAGGCAGATATCAAGGGGTCATCGATACTGAGCTGTAACTCCTTTTTGTCCCATTTGAAAACATCCCACTTAAAGTCTGCACATCACTACTTAACTCTGACCTTAAGGAGCCGAGTCTTTAAGACCATTTACCTCAATGGTATGAAGTTTACTATGACTTTGTTTTTACTGGCGCCTGGCAAGCCTAATTTTTTGCATCTTTCTTGTAATTTTGATACCAAGTTTAAGATCTTACTTTTACCAACAATGTAGTTTAATCTGTGTCAATGAACCCTTGAAAATATGCTGGTTGAGATTTCCTCCATATATGCATCACACATTTGGCTAACTTTTTAAAGTTCCAAATTTTTATCTATAGGATGGGTTAGTGAGAGTCTTGCCTTGATAAACTTGTCCAAAATACAGCATTGGTAATGATTCCGACCTAATATAGCCACAATCACAAAATTTAAAATTTAAATGGATTTATAACTAGAACTATCTATAACTAGAAATAATGCTTGTGCACGTATCAATATTTTTGCCAAACATTATTTCCCCAATTTTATATCGTTCCCAATTATCATCCTCCCCTCCAAAGTGTCCAGTCCAGTCAATTTTCAATCTAAAGTGTTCCAATCTGAAATTCCAAATTTCGCCTACTCCAAAGCTATCACCTCCAATTCAACTCCACATTTAATTAAAACGCTTTCTCTTAAGTTATTCTTCTTCACTATAGGTCCCTATAGGTTATCCTTAAGGAGGTCCTATACCCTGTGAGAAAAACTTAGGGATAACCTGCAGAATCCTAAAAGATCCTAAAAAGTCCATCCCTACTGGTTTATATCAAATGTTTTATACACTTCAGATTCCAATTTTACACAAGATTAAGCAAGATTACAATCAAGCAGGGCAATGGCTTAGTTTGTCACCAGAATAGCATTTCAATTGTTAGCAACACCCACTTCTACTTCAATATTTATGACAACAACAAAAACAACGCTTGCACCCCTTGAAGAACCGCTTGGATTAAATTTGTGAGATTGTTACAAAGATGCAGGCTTTGAAAACATGACAGTGTGAAGTGAACGACATCATCTCACAATAGACTACATGCTAAAACATGTCCTGGGGAACTAGGCCAGTCAGGGGGAGTTTGTAAAAGCACTTGAAAATTTTATCTTTAGAGACAGCAAGGCTCAAAATAGAAAGGGACACCATAATACTTATAGGCTTGACGCTAAGCGGCACCCTACAGGTTGGTGCCGCCGATCATTGTCCAATCATTGTTCTTATGTATTTCCCTAAATGAATCATATCACCAAAATATATGATTACATATTTTAAAAGTTAATTTGGTTAAGCTGGGGTAAAGATAAAATAAAAGATACTGAAAATTGTTCTATAGCAAAACTAAATTTTTTGATTAAGTGGGGGGGGGATTGAGGTGTTATCACAGGTAATCTACACGTGCTGTTTATACAACCATTAAATGCCCTTTAATTTCATATATATAATACCTAACAAAACTTCAACCGATATGGCTAACGTGTTAACATCAGGTTTTCATTTCACCTTTTATTATACTATCGCTGATGCATCATTAATATGATTAATATTATAAGTACCAATCAAATAGATCTTCTATGGATCTGTAGGCACATTAACTTTTCTTACCATGTCTCAAATTGGGAAAATTTATCTCCTAACCAAAACCACAGCTTGCTGGCCTAAGTTATGTTTGTTTATGTTAATGCTTGATTTCAACTGGGTCTTAACTACAGCAAAATTAAAAGCAAATGATGTATGGTGTCTGCCAAATGCATCAATTACAAGGTGATATTCTTTAGTAGAGAGCACATGGATTAAGTAAGGTCAACCTACACATTCAAAGTCAACATGTCTGGTGTTCTGCCACAGATGTAATACAAGGTGCTATCTTCAACTGGTAGAGAATAAACATTGATAAGTAATGTCACCTACAGTATTCAAAGCAACTGCTTTCTGGCGTCTGCCTCTAACATGTCTAAATACAAGTGTTCTATCTTCAGTAGATAGCACATTAATACTACACCTACACGATTCCAGCACATAATGTTTGGTGTCGGCCACATGTTGTAATACAAGGTGCTATCTTCAGTAGATAGCATATTGATTAAGTAATGTCAGCTCCTATTCAAAGCAACATGATGTCTGGTGTCCTGCCACACTCTTAATCCAAGGTGCTATCTCAGTATATAGCGCATTAAGTAATATCCCTACACTATTCAGCGGCACATGATGTCTGGTTTCTTCCAAAAAACAAGTGGGTCGTAAGAAAAGGTGACTATATTTTTCAGTAGATAGAACATTGATTAGTAATATCATCTACACTATTCAAAGCAACAGATGTGGTGTCTGCCACATGTCGTAATACAAGGTGCATCTTCAGTAGAAGCACATTAGTTAAAGCCACTATCAGTTATTTTTTTCTAAAATCAAAATGCCCCTTCGTCTGTAAATTCGTTATGTATGATAATAGATAATCACTGACTAGATGGCTTCATTAAAATACAGGCTTGAGCGCTTGACTTGGTTAACTTAGCTCGAGCGGCCGAGATCTACGTTAACCAATAGCGCGAAAGCCTGTTATTTTCATTCACTAAACGCCAACATAGCGAATTGATTATATAATTATACACTTTATTTTTTTTATTTTTTTTATTTTTTTTATTTTTTTTATGTTTTACAAATATGGTCACAAAAACATTATTGTTATAAAAAAAACGGGAAATTTTAAAAATTTAACATTGTAAAAACACTTTGTCCGTGTCGCCATCTATTGATGAGCGTTAACCAAACTCAAATGGATTGTCTTGATTTTGCCTGGCCTTAACTTCGAGTACTCTGTTAAGGTAAAAGATCCTAATCAAACTAAATTCTTAATTTAAAACATTTTTCATGTCCTTTTCCGTCTCATACATTATTTAAGTATATGGGGAATTATGTGCCATCCGACACTTTCTGAAATAATTATGGAAATAGAGATCAAATATCGCCTCGCCAGCCCATTAATTGCCATTTTGAAGAAATTGATGCGCTCTCCTGACAAAGTTTCATCATCTATAACATAAACATGGTATTTGTAGGATATCACACATTTTTTCCTTGTAGTCTGCCAATTTTTTTTTCTAAATCATGAAACAGGTTTTGATTACTATTCAAAATTGACAATTACATGAATTTTACAGCTCATTATTGTTTAAAATGCTCATAACTGCAATCGGGTACACTATTAAAAAATAAAAAATGTCAGTACAAGCCCAGAATCCTTCTAATAAACAACTCTGCCAAATGGCATTTTAGGTGGAGAAACAAAACTGGAGATACTGTGCATCAAATGCACTTTGCTCAAGAATAGCAACTGAGAAATAGGCAAAAATAGTTTTTTCGGATCTTACTAGTCAATTACCATCACCATTGTTCTTGCAGTCATTACACTACTTTACCTAACCCTAGATGTAAAAGATGTTTGTATTTGTGCCTGATTCCATGGTTCTGTATAGAACAAGCGGTCATTTTTAATTTCTGTGAGTTTTTGCAAATACCCGTAACTAAGGTCTAAATGCATTGCTGAAGGGAAACAAACATTAAATACGCTAAGTAGCCTTTTTTTTTTTTTTTTTAATTTTTAATTACTAAAATCTGCACAAAACAGGAATATTATATTTCTTTAAAGAAAAACAAAAGTTTATTAGGATCTTTCTACCTTAAACCTAGTAACTTGCAATCGTTTGATGGATTAGTGGCTTTGCTAAATACGAAGCAAAATTTGGGATTTTTTGGTTTATCCTTGGAGTAGGATTTGAATGAAAGAAATCAACCAAGCCTATTCAGAATAAAGACTATTAATTAACCCTATTCATCCCTAAACATGTCTATATTGATTATTTTGTGCAGAAATTAACATGAAGGAGTTATCAGTCCTTTGTTTCCCTTGAATGTAGTGCCTGTATTTTAGGCATTGGGAGTGCAATGGCATAAGGTTGAAGATATGAAAACAAAATTACAAATCTTGAACTGATGACCGTCGCTGTTATATTATATTTCTCAATTATGTGCGTATCTTTATGTGTATTGGGTAATGGCAACATTTGTGGAAACAGCATTTGATTTCATATGGAAATGACGGCGTAGGATGGGGAGCTTCTTCAAATTTGATCTCAAGAGGTTAAAGCTGACTTAGTACCTTTTTTTTGGGGGGGGGGGAGGTACCCTCTATATTCAACCAGTGTTTGGTCAGATCATCTTAAAATGTTCATGGGGTCATAATACAAGGTGCTATCTTCAGAAGACAACACATTAACTAATGTCACCTACACCATTCAAAGCAACATGATGTCTGGTGTCTGTCACATGTCATAATACAAGGTACTATCTTCAGTAGACAGAACATTGATAAGTAATGTCACCTACACTATTCAAAGCAGCATGATGTCTGGTGTCTGCTACATGTCATAATACAGGATGCTATCTTCAGTAGATCACGCATTAAGTAATGTCACCTAGACTATTCAAAGCAACATGATGTCTGGTGTCTGCCACATGTTGTAATACAAGGTGCTATCTTCAGAATACAGCACATTGATTAAGTAAAGTCACCTACACTAGTATTCAAAGTAACATGATGTCTGGTGTCTGCCACATGTCATACAAGGTGCTATCTTCAGTAGACAGCACAGTGATCAAGTATTCTCACCTACACACAAGCTTCTACACGACTGGATTCTCAATTTCCATGGCATTTCCCAAAGCAAACATTGCATAGACTTCAACACACTCTTCAAACACAAAATCATCCCATTCCACCGCCAAGCTATTTCTGACAAATTCAAGTACTTTCAACCAGATTTACACATCAAAACAAAATTTAAATGCACCTGAGAATTTGCAACACGCTGTGGATAAGTCAGCCTCTGCAATATTTTTACCATTTCCCAAACACTCTCCGGAGTTCCCGATCGCAATTCCCTTTCTTTCGTTTGTACGAGTAAAAGGCGAAGTCAATTAGTCCATTTGCCGGTTATTCGCACTTTTAGTGGTCCTTGAGGGGTTAAAACCAGGCCGACTGCCCCGCCAAGTACACAATCAAATGCTATGTCACATTTGCTATTCATGGGATGCAGTATCATTACTCTAGATGCATCATCCACACTCACTTTTAAATCTTGTCAGATGGTGACAGCTCCTATGTAAAAATAGAATGCACAGCACACCTTTAAGCCTAAAAAATATGTTTGTTTGCTGTAATGGAGGAAAAATATTAGGGTCGGTCGTGGAATTTTTTTGTTTTAGATGAACTTCACAATGTTACTCTAAAATCAATACAAGATGCTACTAATTTTTTTTTTCAATGACATAGCAAAGATCTTTTATTTTACTTGTTATAGTTGTTTTGATGTTTTTCCTTCTTTCTGTTGGTAAAAAAAAAATAATTGAGAAAAAAAATCATAGGTCTGTCGGCAGAATTTGTTTTTATTTTTGTGCTAATTTGCATAAAATTTTAGAGTCGGCAGGGTTCCGGCAAACAAATTTTTTTTGGCCTTAGCAATGTTTGTGTCCATCATTTTCTCACTGAGCACAACATGTTCCTGTCAACCTAAATAAATGGGATGTTTGTTGATTTAAAAGCTGATCTAACATTCATACCCCACATATCTTGTTTTCCCCACATCTCCTTGCAATCTTTTACCTTAAACAACGTAAGTAAGGTGCAGCAACCTTATGTCTAGCACTAATAGGATTTAGGGCCAATTACAGACAATTAAATGCTCTGCATTGCCATGGTAATATCTCAACATTGATTTTTCTTGACATCTCCTCCACCTTGCTTTATCAGGTTACTTAAGTAGCAAACATTATATAGAAATATTCGCCGAAGACATTGTTTTAAAAATTTAAACCTGCATTTTTCTTAGACTTTAAAAGACATTATATAAATGTGTTACAAATATTCAAGTTACAATAGCAAAAGCTAATATTATTAAGAATGGGCATACGAATACATTTAAATTCTACAGAGTGATAGGTTTTCTGTGGGTCTAATAACAAGACTCGTATATGCAAGCATGTGCAAGTACTTGCACATGCAGTACACACACACATATCATCTGTATTTCAGAGGGCATCAAAGGAATTATATCCTTGGTCACGGATGCAAACACACAATACAGTGCAATATTATACTCATGAGGGAAAAAAAGCCTTTCGAGGACTACTGTTCAAAATTCTGTGTTTGGTCCTTTGAAGTATTAGAGGGCATACGCACACACACACACACACACACACACACATGCATGCTTGCATACATTTACATGTGTGCACACACACACACACCACACAAATGTACGCACACACTGCACAAACGTGTGTGCGCACACACACACTTACATCCTGGTAACAAAAATCAATTTGCTCTAATTTTTCTCATCAATAAATTAAGTCCCCCACTTATGAGCTGTCACTTATATCACTTTTGATCAACTCCGTAGGTGACAATCCAATTAAGGAAACAATAAAATTTGATTAAACTAACAGCCTGGATTATTGCTTGGGCATGGAGGTGGAAATAATTCACTAATAAATATTCATGGTATATGGTTTTACAACTGGTATGTACAGTGCATTTTTTGTTGCTGTTGTAATTTTTTACTTTTACATGCTTTGGCTTAATTTTCATTTCAAATGAGAGTTCACACAGACCTCTTTAATTTTCAGCGGCAGTTCAAGGATAGAATTTTAGTCAAATGAGTTTTTCTTCCTCATCAGCAAGGGGGAAGGTCAGATTTATTTGGCATCCCTGTGTAACAACACGTACGGCAAGAGAAGATACCAGTAGCTTCCCACAATGCATTGCTTCCATTGGAAGTTTTTGTACAGGTTGCCATGTGGATCGTTAGAGATGAAACGCTCTTAAAATGCAAGTTTGTGATCAGTACTGTCAATTTAGCCATGTTTCATCACTAACGACCCACACCAGTACCTGTACAAAAAACCTCCACTGGAAGTAATGCATTGTGGGAAGCTATTGAAATCTTCTCTTACGTACGGCAATAAGGAAAATTAGCACTCTATATAAATACTCAGTAAACAATGTATATAGATTCTATGGTGTTAAAGGCTCTTGATAAATATAGTCATTTTTCTGTCATAACTGTGCGAAAATGGTTTGCTGCAAAAGGTCACACCCATAAAACAAATCTTATACATTAACTTCAAGAAAACATGCGATCAATTATGACAAATTAGGTCTTGGAAAGGAAATTTGATCAAAATGTGGTAACCGAACAACAAACGAGCCAGTTGCTGTCAATACGTCGGGTACATTGTGTTGCATGAGTGCGGTAATCTCGTGTGCGTTTGTATGGCGTCGTGCTCGACCTCTGGAGTCGATAGGCGTGGTAGGACCCCAAATACACGAAATGAGACTAATTTGAATAAATAACGTCTATGCAGTCTACGGATTTTTTGCAATGTCGCGAAAATTGAAATTTCATTCACTGCAATTTTTCCCACATTTCCTTCTACGAGACGAAAGTTCGCAGAACAAAATTGATAAATGTGTCTTCTTGCCGTCTGGTAAAAAAATTGAAGGAATTCCATCAATTGGTATTGGAGAAATCAATCAAGCATATTAATCGCGTGATTTTTCGGGATTTTTTCATAGAGCTCCACGAAGAAGCTCGGCAAACCCCAAATCTCACTCTAGTATCGACATACCCCCCCCCCCCCCCCCCCCCCCCGATCATCAGTTTAATCTGCTCTAGAAAACTGTGAGATGCTATGCTTATCTCTGCCTCTGCTGCCCGTTTACTCTCTATATTAATAAACATTAGTTTTTCAACTATTTGATGATTCAAAAACATGTGAACAAACTTGGGTTATTGTTCTCAATAAACATGTTAAAGAACCCATTAAATCAAAACTATAATCCTGGGTGATAATTAGTGAAAATTAAAAGTGTAAGCAGTTGAGTATTTTGAAACTTCTTCTTGATTTTCTAATCTTCCAATACGGCAAGAGAGTGTGTTTTGAACCATCCCATAATCAATGTTTTTTTTTAAAAAATGCTATACTATACTGTACTAAACCAATGTCAGCACTTAAAGTTGTTTTTTTCCGATTTATTGTGTATTGTTTTCTATACTTGATATGAGGGCCTAGCACTTGCACATACACCCCTCAATGCCGTGGGAAACAACTTGCGGTTTTGATGGTAGAAAAGACGCATAATGCATGTTGCAAAGCCTATTTAAATCAATACTGTGGCTAATATTGATTGGTTAAAGGGGCGGTTTTCCGATCGCTTTTGATTTCACCGGAAGTATGATTATTTTTGCTATAGGTGAAAGGCCGTATTTTTCCTCATTGTTGTCCTGAATTTTCAGCTTCAAATCAATCCCAATTTAAAAAGTTTTAAAAAAAAAAAACTACCGTTTTAGTGGGTTAACCACCAATATTAGCACAGAAGTTAATAGGGCGTTGCAGTATGCAATATAGCTGTCTAGCATCCAAAACCGCAGTTGTTTCCCACGGTACTTGATGGTCAGTTGTGTACAAGTGACAGGCTCTCATATCAAGTAGAGAACAACGATAGACAAAATCGGAACAATCACCTTTAACAACCACTAAAACGGCGTTTGTTTTGTTTATATCTTGGGAATGAAATGGATTTGAGGGCTCAATTTTCAGGACAACAATTAGAAAAATCCGGCTTCAGCTGAATATCAAAATCGATACTACTCTCTACCGGGAAAATTCGGAGGGGGTCAGCGGAACATGCACTTTAAAGGTGCCACAGAGATTTTGATGGCATCCATACTTTCTGCCATTGTAGTGGTTCAAAGATTACCACAACATACATCTCTTAACCTTGTATTTTGCTACAGAATGTCTTAAAAATGAAGTGAGTTGTATATGCTTATATAAAACAAAGGCTGAAATTCCTATTTGCTCCTATAGCAAATTTGAAAAATCACAATTTTTGTACTAACGAAATAATTCTCAGCTTAGGCGACGAAAATAAAAAACCCTGTTTTACGGGCCCGACTGACCCTGAATTTTCAGTTTTGCAGACTTTTTTTTTTTAGTTTTTCCAAAAATCATGTAAAATCAGCCTGTTTTTAGTCTAAATTTATCAATTTTGGCTAATTTTTTAAAGAAAATTTGTTTGTAAAAAATTGTCATTTTTTTCTCTTGATTTTTCAGATTTTGGGGCTATTTTAGGCCAATTATGACCTTCAGAAAATTTAAAAAAGAAAACATTCGCCAGACCGACCCTACTTTTAAGGTTGGCTCGCCCGTAAAACAGGGTTTTCTTTTTTCGTCACCTTATTCCTTTCAGATTGGGATATGTTTGATAGAAAGCTTTAGATCAGTGCAAAAATCAGAATTTTCACATTTTTAGGAACACCTGTTATGTGAAATCTCTTGATGCACCTTTAAGGATAAAAAGTGTTCAAGAAGTTTTAAGACCATAAAACATTTCATGATCATGTTAAAAATCCTTAATTACTATAGTAGATTCAACCCATCGTGTCACCTCTAGTACTTTTCCGAAGGTATTAGCATTGTATGAGGGGATGTGCAGTGGATGGAAATTAAAATTCCACGCTACCTGTATGGAAAGGCGTTTCATATAGAAGTCCCATGGATGCAAATGAGGTATTACAATTGATTCCGTCATGCGCTGTACGACGTTGTGCAGTGGCACTTGACGGAATGAATGGCACTGGCAATACCTCATTTGCATCCATGGGACTTCTATATGAAACGTCTACCAAACATGTAGTCCGATAGCAGAGAAAAATCAATTCTGTGCTTAATTGAAATCATTCAAGTCAACGTAAACTCATTTATTGTTGCATTAACTCTCAATACATCTGACTAATCGTATTTGCTTCAATGAATTCAATGTAACAGGTGAGTTGAATGTCACTGGCTTTTGAGCGCCCGTGCTTTTGAAAATAGCAACACAAAGTCTTTGCATTCTCTATGTTAACATGAAAGGCCAGATTATCTTCGTTCGTTCATGAAACAGGTGAATCAGGCCATATGTTTTCATGTTTCTGCCTCCTCTCCTAACTAATCGACGCTGTCCAAAACTTTTCCTTCGGTGACACGATGGGTTGAATCTACTATAGTACTTTGTGGGGTACAATGACTGTAAAAGTCAGGGTTTTATGTGTAAGAATAGGATTTTTGTGGGATCACATGACCTTATTGAGTTGAAATTTCCCAAAACTGGTGCATTATGGGAAGGATTCAATACACCCTCTGCAATACGGGGATCAATTAAGAAATTAAATTTCCTGGCAGGTGGCTGGATTTTAATATCATTTTATGTCACTTCAATATAAAAATTATTTTTAATTTCATTTTGATTGATTACAAAACATCTGCTTTTACACAGATTTTTTCACTTCAATTCAGTCTGTATTTATTTGCTTGCAGAAATAACTTATGACTGGGATTTCAATGTATTTTTAAGTGATTACGCTTGACAGATGCTCTCAATTGGTTTTTCCATTAGAGATGTTTTTGGCAATGCTGTAATTTCTCACCCAGTCTAATAATCCTTTTTAGGATTTTTTTAATTGCCTATACTGATTAATTTTGTAATAACTAGAATTTTGGCAGTTCTCGGCTTGCACGTCGTCGCTATATTCAAAGATTGTAAGCTGTGGGCCACCAGCCTATTTACCGACCTCACATGACCTTTGAACTGTGACCTTTGACCCAGCAACATATGAGGGATCTCATGTTAGTTTTTACCAAAAAACCTATGACCCGAGTTTGTTCCAATTGATCTCGACTTTTCAATTGATGTAAATTTAAAAAAAAAAAACTTAATTAGTGACACCACACTCCACACACCCATCTACACACACGCAATACACTTGCACAACGATTGCAAGAGGTCCTGCCCACAAACTTTTCTCTGGACCTTTCAATGACAGCGGTGTATAAAATAATGAACAAGATGTTTCTAGTGTTAATAAAATGTCGACTTGAAACAAAATACCCTAAAAGGGAAAACAACATCTACAAGTCCCACAAACCAAGATTTGCTGCATTGATGGTGAAATCATATTTGGGGGAATCATCTGGTCATATGGGGCGGGGGACTAGTTTACCCAGCCGGTGTGCAGAGGCAGTGATAGCACCCCCCCCCCCCCATGTTTGCATAAAACTTTTTTTACAAATCGGACTATTTTTAACTTATCATAGGTCGCTCTGTGTTCCTCCATGACTGGGTACAACCCTTGTTGACGGCACATTTTTTAATACAAATTGAGCAAAATAATAGTGAAAATATGTACAAATTTTTTTAAAACAAATTTTTGTGATCAACTTCCCTTAAACTGACAGGTTTAATCTCACTCATAGAACAGTTTTTATCAATGCACATTAGACTTGCTAAGGGGTTCCCTTTTATATAACACAAGAAAACATTGTTGTGTTATTACTCACAAATTAAAGTAATCATTGCTTACAAAGTTTCTTGCACTTTAACTTAGCATTTTCTTTTGATAAAACAGTGAACATTTGCAATTTTTAAACATTCTGTTCTGACTGCATAAAAATATCACTCTGTGCTAGAAATCAACAATTCTGTTAATCATAATTTTCTGGTTAATATGGATTTAAGGGTTTGGCAAAATTTACCATATCTTGCCACAATTCTGCTCAACACTAGGCATCTTTTTACAGATTAATTTCCATATTTAAGGTTTAGATTTTAGGGTTAGGTTAGGGGTTTGGTTATTTTGGCCAAATAGAATACTCCATAAACAAAATTATAGCTACTATGCCCCCAAATCCTTCAAGAAAGACATGGTATCATGGCCGGAATCTCTCATAATCCCTGAGGTTTTTAGAGAATGAGTCAACTCGTGAACAAAACAACCTAACCAACCACTGAATTAATATCCTTCTCAAATGACTCTCCGCATTAATGGTCAGTAATGTACAACACTTATTCATTGCACTTAAGGAAAACCCATTTTCTTATCCATCTTACATTAGCAATCCGACAGGTTAATCACAACATGGGACATGGCAGGTCATCTACTGGGTAATGATAATTGCCATGTCCTAAATCTGGTCCTTTAGAGACATGATGGAACAAAGATGTCTGGACCTTTTTTCCCTTGTGTGATTTTGCTTCACTTTGTTCATAAAACCAATTTAAAATGTATCAGAATGGCAGTGTACATTCAAACATTTTTTTTCTTTTAGGTATTTATTTTATCTTCTGAAGATAGGCAAAATATCATTTTCATATCACTAAATGGGCTTTTCGTGATCCACAGCCTCGTTCTTCCACTCGACTACCTCAAACAAGTCGAAGATTTTCATATCATCTGAACCGTTGTCACATCAGTATCAGTGTGGCCAAATCTTAGTGTAATTCGATCATTCGATTTATTGCATAGTGGCCTATGGACCGTGAGAAATGAGCATATTGCCTCATAACACAAAACCGCAAAGTCGGTATCAGCTAAAAAGTTGTGAATAGCTTTTCTCAGAACATCTCGCGAACAATGGAAACAGATGGTGCTGCAATCACGAAATTGCACCTTTAATGGCCTTCTCAAATGACTCTTTCACTTTAATGGTCACTTTGATGTACACGTATTCATTGCTACTGAAGGAAAACCCATTTTCTAATCCTCCTTAACAGCATCCCATATACAGGTATCTATAACATGGAATGGCAGGTACTCTACTACTTGGTAAATGATATTGCATGCCCTATCTGGTCTTTAGAGACTATGACCGGAAAAAGATGTCTGGCCCTTGTTTTTTCCCTAGTGTAATTTTGCGCTTCCCTTTGTTCAGAAACCATTTAAAATGTATCAGATGCAGTGTAATTCACAAGTTTTTCTTTTGGGTAATTTTATTGAATCTTCTGAAGTGCAAAATATCATTTGACAATTAGAATTGAAAATCTTTAGGGATATGGTAGGGCTGCCAAAAGCACACGCACTAAATTAGCTTTGGTAGACAAAGGTGAATAATTTTTGTATAAGGAAAATTAATTGCTTTTGAAAAATTGATGGACTACGGCTTAAAACATGAAAATAAAAACACTTTTATTTTTTTTATTTTTTTTATTTTTTTTATGTATTTACTAAAAAAAAACTGTTCCTTTTTAATCAATGCCATGGAACACACTACTTTTTTCCCCTAGGCTAAGATTGCAATTGAATACTGCAACCCCATGCCACTCTACAAGAACGAACACCCATGCCATTCGTACAACTGAACCTACAACTTAATGCATGTAGAACAGGCTATTTTACAATGCCATCTATTAGGTATGGAATCAAATCTGAGACGCGTCGATAAAATGTTGTGCGTTGACCGCGTATGCACCGCTGCCTTGACCTAGTAACATCGTCCTAGTAACGTAATACGTTAGCGCGATGGGCCATTCAGAAGAGTTCAATTGGACTTTTGTTGCGTGCTACGCTCGGCGCAAACAGTCACTTAGACTGAGATCGGCGCAGGGCGACGCTTCTCAGATTATTCCAGACATAATAAACTAAACAAGTGCCTTGCTCCCATACAACTGTTTCCCCAAAAAAAATCCCCTGATAATAGCAATTACTTTACACGTACAGGACTAGGCTATTTACAACCTGTCATAAATAAGTCACATTGGTTGACTCTTATCAAGTGCTAAGATCCATAACATACCCACCCAACAAAAATGTATGCGGCGAAGCCACTTAGACTAACGGTATTATCATTCATCCGTTTTGACGTCAATGTAATATCCTCCAGATTTGTATGTTTACCAATAATAAAAGTTGGCGGTTTACAACACAGGATATGCAAAAGCGGCATTGTTGGCAAAGTAGCTTCCACACTGACATTATCATAACTTGTCCTAGGCGTTCCCCCCTTCCCCGGGTTCGCGATCACCTGGCTTTTTTGAAGCATTACTTATCTCTAAGGAAGGTATTTGGCTAATACCATTCCTAATATAAAGTTGGCTTTATTACCACCAAAACAACTTATTTACAGACACCATAGAGCATCAAAATAAATTTGCAGTACTTTTAGGCTAGATTCTTGCAGAAGCTTTTTAATGTAATGCCAAAACTGAGCACAACAGCAGTGATTAAATATCTCATAATGCTGCAACTTTTGGGTACTTAATTGTGAATTTCTATCTTTACAGGATGACTAAAATTCAGCCTGTTTTTATATTGAAATTAAATCAAATCAAATTGCCCTTAGTTTTCAACTTTGAAGGCATTTTTGTAGCCAAATAATACAAGAAAGAAATCTTTGGGGTATCTAGTCTATATGGAATCACTCCTATGATCAATATAGTGGGATACCCCAAATCTCTCGTTTGCACCTTTAAACAACCACTCAAATGTTTGTTTCTCAAATCTATTGATCAAATATATCAATTCTGAATAGTTTGAATTAAAAAAAATGGGGATAACAAGGCATTTTTAAAAAACAAAATTATTTTAAGCATCATAATTGATGCAAATTTATTTTTCATTAGTTATTTTCTATGTGAAGGGATTAAGGAATATGTACAAGCAGCAGACAGCTTGTTATTGCTATCTCAAGATATTCACTACATGAAGGATCACATGCAACGAAATAAAGTGGTGGAGTTATAATTTACTCCCCATATCCGTGACAGTCAAACCAACCGAATAGATAAATACAGCTGAAAGCAATGCCTACCACCTGAAAACAACCAAGAACCCATTAGAGAGTGTGCTTCATTCAGCTTGAGAAAGGAAGTCAACTCTAGACAGAGCTCATTATGAAAATCCAGTTTTATAGCTTCTGCTTATTTCATTGGCAAATGTCAACTCAGTCAAAATGGTTTTTAATGTTTAAGTCCATTTCCATAATCAATGAAGGAGAAGTTTGTGGGACAAACAAACTCCGCTTATTGTCAGTAGTGGCATTTGAATCTTTGATTATTTTCACATGCACCTCTGTATTGTTCCTTCTTTCTTTCATTTTTTTTTAATTGGTGCGAGTTTGCCTGCTTTTACAGAATCTACTATGATAAATCTTTCTTCTGGCTAAAGCCACAGGGGTAAACGAAAATGGCAATAAAGTTTGGCACTTTGTATTTTGTTTCAAGGATACTGACAGAAACAAAGTCATTTCTTTTTTCTTTATCTTGTATTTTTTAGCTTCTTAAGACAAGAGTGTCTAAAGAAGCCAATTCCCATAATCCTCATATGTGCCTATACTCTACTATATGTACAAAACTTCAGAGGTAAGAGTGTTCAGGAAGATAAGAACAACAAGACATTTCATATCACGCGCGACCAAAATTACTAAGTGTACTAAACACTTTGTGAGCTCAATTGATCGAAAATCAAAGTTTTTGTGTTAAGAATCTATTTTTTTGTGGGATCACATGAGCTTTTGGGGTGAAATGTCCATAAACGGTGTCATTGTGGGATGGAATCAATACACCCTCTGCCTACGACCTGGTAATAAGTGATTGGATTAAGAAGCAGAAATTGCAAGTAATTTTGTTGTACACAAGTTGTTTTCAATGTGCAGCTGACAGCAACCCGAGGTATATGAGTACGTATAGCGGGGAAATTTTTTGCGGGGGTTTAATTTTTGCGCTTTTTCGCGTTCATGATCAAAATGCAAAGTTTGAACGTGCGAAAAAGGTTATTTTTTACAATGACTTTTAACTTTGTGTAAACTTGAATGCATGAATACAAAACCCACTGAAATGTCCAAAATGGTAAAATCGGAAAAATTAACCCTGCGGAAAATATCCACCCTATGGCAGATTTTTCATTACAATGCCATTATCATGCTCTATTTGGATAACATTTTATTTTCACAAAATCAAGCTGTTGTTCATGCAGAGCACCTGTAGTCTTCCTGCACATTTTCAGGTATCTTACAATTTATTTGCAGACTACTGATGACTTTATTTTAACTCGCAATTATGGTTCAATCCTCCTCTATCTTCATGTAGATGAAAAGTAATCAAAATAATGCTTTCCATGTTTGCATAGATCAGCATTATGATATTTATCCACTATAACACTTTTTGACATTGAGACATTGATTCTATCACTGAATTCAATATTTCGAGACAAAATTGATATAATTGTCTCCCAATTGTGGTTTTCCAACTTTTCCAAAGAATTGACAAGCCAGTTTTTTTTTTTTCATTAGAAACTCATCAATACATTCATGCTTTGCCTATAATAGACCTGTACTGATCAAAGAATATGTGCGGGTACAGTTGCCCAAGGCTATTTCCCCCTCATCATTTTTAAAGCAAGTTCATAATTTAATAATTTATTACCCATATACAGGGTTCCCATAGATTATTTTCATTTTATCAAATCTTTTATTTGGGTTGCTAACGTAAAATTCCAAGCTACTGTTCCCTCTCCTCCTATCCTACAAGCTAACAGATCACATTAAATACCATCATAGTTTCGTTTACTTTGAATTGTGATTCTAGTTTCTTTTTTCCCCTCTTGTTTGGGCAAAATGTGTCATTTCAAATATCCGCAAGCATTTTTTCCACGGTCCATATTTTCTTGCTCTGCTTTTGTAGGAACACTGGCATAAATCACACGCAAAAGAATTTTTGTGCAAGTTCAATTGGCTTACGCGCTAACCATTGAGTGTGGACTGGGCTCTATGTTTTAGCCCAACAGAATAAATATAATGCAAATATCCATTAAAGAGGGTGAAAAAAGAAATCTAAGCGGTCCTTCAGTTACAGCTTGTGGCTCCCAAAAAAGTATAATCAAAAACATAGTACAAAATTGTGGTTCACTGAACAGACTTTTTACTCCCAATTACAACAGAGAGATCACATCTCAGACATTGGCCATCTTCCAGATAGTGCCGGGGGGGGGTGGGGGGGGGGGGGTTGGGGGGGGGGTAAAAGTGCTCTAGCGGACATTTTGGATTGTTAATTACAGCCAATATTACCAATGAACAACCAACAGAAACCTGGTAAGACAAGCTTTTAACAGATCATAATATTAAAAGGATATGGTCGTTTGTATTGGTTACTCTCAGGACCTTATATTTAATGAGCCATTAAGAGTTACCACAGCAAGGTGGGTAGACCATGGGGGGTAACTACATTGCCATCATGCATAAAGTTCACAAGTGATTCAAAAGAGAAATATACAAGGTGGCAAAAGCCAAAGCTCAATATGTAATTTTCAGGGAGGTCATTACTCACAAAAATCCTTCATGAAATTGCTAATGGCTCCACAGGGCCCAAAGTGTTTTTTTACCTGCAGTACAAATGCAGAGCAATTTTCAAATGGAAGATGGCTACAGGGGTTTTCAAATTGAATATTCATTTTTAATATTTTGGATCTCTGAACAATGAGACACGCCAATCAATAGTCTTCTCTTGATATTTGTTGGATCAAAATAATTTATCAATGGATCCTGCTATTAATAGTCTGTCTGACCTTAACGGTGAAAGATTAAAGCAGCATTTTTTTTTAGGGAAACGTTAGCCATTTCTCAAATAAGTAGATTATTATTCATATTGTATGCATAAGCCCTGTCCCTGCCTCATTTCTAGGTGAGAAATGTTTCTTGGTCAAAGAGAAATACATATTCCTTTCCTGCCTATCAGAAAGGCAGATGCTAGCTACTAAATCTGATATAGAAGAGTAAAGAGTTTAGCAATTTTGTATTTTCCTGTCCGTAACAGCCAGAAATTACAAGCACAGTGGCCTATTGGGCCGTGGTGAACAAGCAATGCTCATAACACAAACCGCAAGACGGAATCAACTCATATTTTGGGAATAAGCTTTTCTCAAGGACATCTAGTGAACCAATGAATAAAACAGAAGGTGCTAGAATCACGAAATGCACCTTTAACTAAAAAAACTTCCCTAAATTTCTTGAATTTACCAAACTGACTTTTGCATTCATACGTCTAAATTACGAGGAGGAAAAAAATTCTCTGGGATTAGTAGTAATTCCAATATTAGAGAACATTGCCCTCAAGCGTGAAGCAGATTGCACCACAAGTGAATCTCTTTTGAATGTATAGATAGCGGATATTGATTGTGGACTTTTGCAGGCCGTTTTAACAGTAATTAAACGAATAGTAAAAGGAAGAGGGTGTTTTACTTAGAAAATTCAGCTAAACGGAGTCGTTCAAAATGTTGCGTCTTGTGGTGTCGTCCAAGTAACCTAACGCAAGTCTATCATTAATGTTCTGGTTTTGATTTAAAGTAGTCAACTAGATCGTTGGTACAAGGCTTTTTACAAGCTCAAAGTGAATATAATGGCATTAGAAGGTCACTCAATAATTTATTAATTTAGCATAAGGGAGCTCTAAGAAAGTTGTGTATGTATACAACATACACGTTATAAGTGATATCATTGTTGTTCTATGCATTCATGCTAGCATTTTGATGTGCTTCTTTTATTTGTGCAGTAATTTAGACCTAGGGGCGTGGACCAATAACAATGTATAAACATTCTGTTGTCCCCCATCGAGGGGCTAGGGAAAAACAAGTGTAAATTCTATAATAAATTATTACATACATAACTGTCTGTTCCCCGCACATAAAAACTGGCACATTTTCTTAAAAAAATAAAATGTCCTACCTCAATTTCTTTTTCCCAATATCTGAGACCAATGGATATGTAAAGACTTCAGCAAACATGAGCTAAAGATTATTACAATGGGCCCGGTATGTGGGGCCTTTGTTATAGCCAGGTGTTACCACCTCCACGATTCGGGTTGTGTGACAAATACCCGTCCTCTTCACAATAACTAACCAGTGACATTATAATATAGGTCGTTGACACTAAAATTTTCTTCTGAACAAAACGGTAAATGAATAGAATGAAGTTAAGCAATAAGTACGGGGAGTATTTTGGTTCTGCACAAAGTGTTAGGTCAAAGCTTGCCCAGCAACATTCTCTAACTGATGTTTGTTCATGTTTCTTTTTTTGAATAAATGAGAAAACATGGCCAAAGGTAATTGAAAACACGCACTAAAAGGTCAATATTTATTTATTGGAATGAGGTTAAGTATTTTGTCCTGAAAAGTACTCGTCTAAATTGGAGAGCGGTAACAGCGAAGCTGAAATCTATTCAGCTGCGCGAAAATATAACAATGGTACTGCACTCCCAGATGAAAGGGATCTGAAGTGTTTTTCTAAACCGCATACAGGGGCCGGTGATTGACTATCTTTAACTCCATTGTTTGCTGAAGTCTACGTGCATCCACTAGTCACTGATATTGGAATGAATTGAAGTGACATTTTTTTCTTTTTCAAGAAAATGGCAAGTTTATTGATGGGAACAGACGATTAATATGATTTAATAAATTTATTATGAAATTACACTTGGTTTTCCCCAGCACCCCAATGGAGACAACAAAACAACAGCATAGAAGGACATGTCCCCACGCCTAATTATGTAACTCTTATAGACATGAAGGCAAGAAAGTCATAAGTGCAAAAGCTACCATTGGTCAGAAATTTCCATCAAATTATACTATTATGCCAAATCTTATCACATATATTGCAATTCATCTCATAGTTTGTCCGTAAGAGTAGTAAATTTTCAGATTTATAACCGGCACTCAAGTAGCCTAGCTACAACTCCGTTAGAAAGCATGTAATGGCAGCATCATTACTTTATTTCAAACAGATTTTTAGAATTAAACCATATCGACAAAACCCCTATCAATATACAATGTCCAAGTATACGTCCATGCTCACGAAATTTTTAACTCAACACTTTCTGATGCTAAAATAATCAGCGGAGATGTCAAATTTTGTATAAGTCTGTTGATGCACAGGAAATATATCAAATTAGCAAATTTACCATGACCTGGATTAAATATGCTCATCCTTCTATTTGGAGTCGATGTCTGATTACAATTCCACTGTTATCCATCTTCAAAATTAATGGGACTATACTAGAATAGTTACATCGTGCCCTGTCAGTTTTATACCAAGGTAATTTTTCAACAGTATTAGCTCCACCTATAACCAAATACTATTAATCTTACAAATATACTGATGCTATGAAAATTGAGCGTGGGCAGCAGTTCCTATAACCATCCACACAACAGACATAAGGTATTAGAATTTAACGACACCTTCAAAACAGTGTGTCATACTGTGTCACATAATAAGTACATCAAAAATTTTACAAGACAAATTTAAAAACATCTTAGTAAAAAACATTTATTTTAGTAATTCTCATGACAACATTTATATTAAAAAAAGACAGTTAAAATATTGGACAAAAACAGCTCCCTCTCAGGGAAACTTATAAATGCTTTAGATTTGAAATAATGTTAGTTCCTATGTATATGACATAGTTATATGTTATATTTTTTCCTAGGTATATGCACATAGTCAATGCATTCCAATAACGATTCCATATAATGGAACACATAGTAATCAGAGCATGGTTATAAAACAGAGGTGTAGCTCAAACAGGTGGTTTCTTGTCTCATACACAATCTCAGCAAGGTTTCTACAATTACTTTATAAAATGGAAAAGAATTCTCAATTTATGAAATAGTGGCATTCCTTGGGTAAAACCTCTGACTGTGTGTGAACTTTGGACCTTAGATTTGTTCTGTGCTCTGGTCAGTGGTCTTTTGACCAAATTTGGTGGTCATCCATATAGGTCATTTTATGCAATTGAACCTCATGACCTGTGACCTCTTGGGTCACTCTGAAACCCTGATAACAAAGGTCAGAATGTCCTCCCCTACCTTCATGTCAATGAAGTGTATCTCCATTTTAAAAAGATATACTATATAATAAATTTATTTAGAATAGATTTATTTATAAAGATAACATGCCTTCCCCATTTTTTTCCAATACAATATACCCCGTTTTCCATTTCACTTAAGAAATATGATAATACCAAATTTTGCAGATCATTTTTATCTTTATAACAATCTGGTCTTTCCCACTACCGATTAGAACACTCCCAATTGACTAAATCGTTCCTACAGCAATTCCATTAACCCTTTACATATGTTGAAACACTTTTTGAAAATATCTAAGAATTCCCCACAAGAATTCAAACAGTGAAATCACTCCCAAATTCTAAAATTGTCAGTTAGTAGGTTTTAACAATTTAATTAGTGGATCTTCTTCTGAAATCATGCCCCAAGACTAAAATCACCATAGAATGTTTGATATCCACATCTTCAATAACCTATCCACATCTACAATTACATGTAAATTATCTTGAACAACACACAAATCAACCAGGATTCATCCACGGTCATCATGACACAATTGAACAAGGTGGAGTTGTGCAATGCAGCCATATTTCAATAAATAAAGGCCAAACTCATTCTAACATTCTTTTGGCATCCCAAAATCATGTCCCATTGAAATAGGTTATGGAATACATATCCTGTCACAACAAAATTTCCCTTCTAATCTTACCATACATGTAAGAGAGCAGGCATTAACAGTCCACTGTAGAAAGTAGGTAAATATGGAGCCTGGAATAACACAAACACTTGAATTGTGCCTCTAGCACAATTTAACATTGTTCACAATAAGCATAATACAACTCGCTTATTACGCATCATTCGGCATCACATACCACATGCCGTCCTGCACCCCGCAAAACGACAGATTCAACATGAGTTATACCATGCTTTCGGGTTCAACCACTCTTTAAGAAATGTTAAACAATCAACCCATGTGGATAGTACAGTAGTTTTACCTCACACCAAACAAGTAATTGAATGGTACTTTAAGTGGATTTTTACAAGTCGGAAGTCCTTTCTCAGTATTTAGTTTGAGATGAGCAAGAAATGAGCATGGGCCAACCCATACTCAGTGGCAATCTAAAAATAACTCACGCCGCCTGCAAACAGGGCTCACTGGCTCTGTCTGAAATGTTGTCAATGATAGGCGTACGCCAGTCACTATAATATTACAGCCATTTCATTTCAGGATTTCAAAATCAATGGCGGGGAAACAGGCATATAAAAGCTTTAAATTATACAGTAAATCACTCACTTCCTAATTGCATACAAGGTCTTCAAATCAGAATCAATCCCTTTGACATAATGACAAGATATATGCGGTACATGTAGTTCATACAGCACATACGCTTGATTTCCACTACCTTTATTTAGCATCTTAAACAGACAGCTAGATACTGAGGCTACTTGATTAAGGTACAATGAGAGATTTGAGGCCACCCAAATATTGTTGTCATAATAATATTAATAAAGATTAGGCAATCATAGATTTCATTACCTCTGTATTTGGCTATACAGAAAATGTCTAAAAAGAAAAGAAAAAAATGTTGAATTTTGATTTGCTTATATTTCAATATATTTCGTATTTGCTCCTATACGAAATTAGAAATTTTTGTACTAAAGAACCATTTCTCAGCTAATCTTCCAGATGGCGATAGTTGATGGAAAGCTTTACATCAGGACAAAAATCAGTACTTTCGATTTTTTTATGGAAACCTGATATGGAAATATCTGTGCACCTTAAAGCAGGGATGGTAATAGCATTTCTTTCCCTCCAAGATAAAAAAAATGTGCAAACAAGCCTATGATTTATTTTCTACACATAAATTCCTGATTAACATTTAATTATGGAAAGGTGAGGATGATGTTTCTGTTTTACGTTTACTTGTGGGATGATAGAGAGCTCAGCTGATGATACCGTTGTCAGACAGCTCAATAGTCCTTGCTCATCTCAATCAGTCTATTTTTAAATGCAGCAATAAACCAGGGACCCGATTCTTGATACCCCACGGCACAAACCAGATAACCAGAGATGTGCTCTGAACCTAATTAATCCTATTTGCCAATGTTGTGACCTAGTTCATCTATTTTCCCAATTAAAAGGTGTTACACTTACAAACAGGGTGATGCCCTCTATTAACTTTGAGAGTTTTGAGAATATTGCCTCAGACAACTGGTACCACACTAAAGCAACAATTATGAAGACTCAACTGCCCAGTCACAACCATGTCCAAGATGTTACTGGAATTTGACTAGAAATGTGGGTAAACTGTTGCAAAATCAGAAAAATTCTGCATTGACAGTTCAGTCTAATGGCTTTACAGCCAACGAGACCTAAAATGATTAGGCCTATGAGTTTTACCAAATAAGCATCAATGTACCTTTGGACCATGATTTCTTGGACATAACAAACATGCGCGTTGATCGTTGCGTGTACTGCGCTATGTGTAACACGATGGTGCACGGTTTTGGCGGGGAAGCGGGCGTACTTTCTAAACTGTCCAAGAAATTACGAGCCAGAGTATAGGTTCTAAAAATTATGCTTGCAAAATACAAAACATACAACCAAGTTTTTAGCAAATATTCTTTGTGGTATAATCGAAGATGTTTATATGTATGTTGTGAATAAATGTGAGAATGCATGTGAGTGTATCTGTGTGGTGTGTGTGCGCGCGCATATGTGTGAGGGTGTATGCGCACGCATGTTGTGTGTGTGTGTGCATATTGTGTGTGTGCACGCGAGACCGAGCGAGAGATTGAGATTCTTTAGCCAAACAAAAGATTTAATTCATGCTTATTCTATCACTATATTGATGCAGAAGGGTGGAGACTGCCCACCTGTTTTCTGGACACCGCTGATCCGATAAACTAGCCACGCACTCCGCAATTTTTTAACCTCTGCCAATGCCCTTTATCAGATTGATCAGTTTCAGAGAAAATGCTGTATTCTATTTTAAGAAAATCTGCACGTAACCTGAGCACTGTTCAATACACATTCTATTTCTATTCTCGCTTTAGTTTCTTTACAACAACCACTGTGTTGTGTTTCCAGTCGTCAGATTACAAGGAAATCTATACATTCTTATTTTACCTGGCATATCCCCTCACCACCAAGTGCCTTTTTCCTCGAGGGTATTTGCAACAAACATAAAACACAGCGTTCACCTAAAGCATGTGTCATCTGCCATCATGTTTTGTGAATGGGGACAAAGGTCACATGAGGTCACCAAGTCACATGAGGTCACTAAAGTCACAAGAGGTCACTGAAGTCACAAGAGGTCACAAAAGTCACATGAGGTCACAAAAGTCACATGGTCACAAAAGTCCACATTGGTCACAAAAGTCACATGGTCACAAAAGTCACATGGTCACAAAAGTCACATGAGGTCACAAAAGTCACATGAGGTCACCAAGTCAATGAGGTCACTAAAGTCACAAGAGGTCACTGAAGTCACAGAGGTCACAAAGTCAATGGGTAAAAAGTCAATGGTCACAAAAGTCCACATTGGTCACAAAAGTCACATGGTCACAAAAGTACATGGTCACACAAGTAAGGAGGTCACCAAAAAGTCAATGAGGTCACGGAAGTCCTGAGGTCACAAACGTCAAATGAGGTCACACAAGTGTCACATGAGGTCACCAAGTCACCGGAGGTCACCAACAGTGGGAACACTACCGAAGGACCATTGTATCCGAGTTTCATGAAAATGTGCACATTGGAAACATGGCAATTATGTTTTAGGGTTAACATTGGGGTCAACATTTTTATTACCCCCAGGTCAGAACCCAACACACTACCAAAACCTCCGTTGTGCTGCTTGTTTGCAGACGACAACAACTCATCATCACCAATGGTTTCTTTCTTCTGGACCACCTTCTCAGTTTTGATTTGAAATTCCTCACCTTCTACTCCCACCTTCCCTTAAATTATTTATCATAATAAACCAGGAATTTATGCAAATTTATCCCTTTAAATCTTAAGTTTTTCATGATCATAACTCACTCCTTCCTCAAAAAACTCCCAAATACTCTGAACAAATATTGTAGCTTTGCTTCAACTTCCTCATAACTGTATGTCTCTTTCCTATGAGAATATAAGGCTGAATGACATCCTCATCCTAGTGGTGGTGTTACAGTGTTATGCAAGCACTGTTCAGTTGGGGGGGTGTAAAGCAGAACACAACCCCATTTTTTGTGCTTAACCAAAATTTGTTTGCACATAGTGCTGTCATCTGATGACTTCTATTCACAACAATCATCACAAGACATGACATAAAGCCCCTAGATATTCTGACAACCAGTATACTGTGGCTAATGCAACTGCAAACTGTAGTTGAGATGTAGCAAAAAAAATTTATCCATTTGATATTTCCTCTATTATCCCTACTTTCGTGTATACCACATGGTTTAAAATTGACTGAGTTAAAAGAAAGATTTAACAACTAGGAACATCAAATGGTTTAATGTTGGTGAATGATTCAAATGATTTTAGAATTTCCTCTCTCTCTCTCTCTCCCTTCAGAAAAGTGCACCATGTTGATCATCACAGCCTGAAAGTTGCAGGTTATATCAAGATAATTTCCTGAAATTGTATTTGTGAGCATGTGTGATTGTGTGTGCCTGAGGAGATAGTTGGTAGGTATTTGCATATTTGAGTGTGTGTGTGTGTGTGGTGGCGAGGAGGCATATTGCATACAAGTGCACATGAAAAAAACCTTATAAGAAACACTGCAACGAGTGATCCGGTAATCTACCATAATTGTGTTTGTAAAGAAGTATCCCTTAATGATGTGATGATGTGTTGGTAGTATATGTGCACCGAGTGTGTGTGAGTGTTGTGTGTGTATACACTTGCACATTTAATCATGTAAAATGCATCGTGTATGTACGTAATTGTACTTATTTGTCGCATATACTTTTGGATGCACACAAATTTCAAATACAAAAATACTGCAAGAAACTTGTACAATCCCCTGGCAAGATGACAGTCTGTGAACAGACCTTAGATGACCTTTACCTTGTTCATGACAATTTGACATCATCCCCACACATGAAGGAACCCCTATTGCAACCTTAACCCAATTCCTTGGTGTAAATCAGACTAAACAAAACCTACCAACTAAACACACACATACATAATTGGACATGCGCGCTATCACACCATCCCCTCTGCTTTTCAAGCCAGGGGGGATAATAAAAATGTAACAGGCTCAACAGGGCCTGAATAATTCATTCCCAAAGCACATAAAATGTGCAGTCAAGTTCTGTTCTGAACTACTGCTGCCTGCATTTCAAACATCTTGGTACTGGTACAACTCTTAACACAATTGCTGCATGCCGGCTTTCAATAAGGGACAGGTGTCCTTGTTTCAATCAGCTATTGAAATGAATCTCCTTCAAAAAGCCTCAGCCAACTACTTAAGCCTGCCCCTATATTGGCAAACATCTCTCTTGACAACCATACGACTGGATTTTTCCTATGATCCTCATCCCCAGGGTTTACAGCAAGCAACGGTTTTGACTTGATCACTGAAGCCCTGGGGCGTGTTGAGGTGAGAGTATTGCACAAGCGATCCCAGTCCCTTTCTTCCGAATTAATATCACAATATAAATTCCAACACCTATGATGCATTTAGGGTATGACAGCTTCAAGCATCTAACAAATTAGTGTCTTATATTCATAATGACATCAACCACTCGTTTATAGACCACACCAATACTTTCACAGAATGTTTTCAATGTAAATCTGAGAATCCATTTCAAATCAATTTTTTCATCTTGATAAAATCAAATTTCAAAAGCACACCATTCGAGAGCACGGAAGTTAATCTCAGATCTGAACATCACCTGGGCTGACATTTTTATTGCACAATCTCACAAAACATTTTCAGTAAAATGCCGTGCAAAAATGCAATGCATGCAAGAATTTGTTGGTCTCATTTTTCATTGACAGAGACATGCAGGGATCAGATGGCGACCATAAAATATTGTCACTAGAAACTAAGGATAACAAAATAAAATCTGTGTTTATATACCAACTGATTCTCATTTAATTTTAGGAGGATTTCATTTTAGTCCCCACCAGCCACTACCATTTATAACTTAAAAATTGTCTCTTTATTCCTTTCCAGGAAGAAGCGCCCAAATTTTCAAAAATCTAAAAAATCAAAAAAACTTTTTACTTATTTGGAATGCTTACCAAGGCATTCGATCAAACCTGAAATGAATAAGACGAAATGCCATTCTTATGTAATAAGATGATGATTTAGTAGTTTCTGTCATGCACGACAGAAAGTTAGCGCATGGTTTTATAGGGGGAACATTCGATAGCAGGCAAGTTCAAAACAGGTTTGTTGTTTTCTTTTGCACCTGTTTGTCCAATACACCTCGAAACGTTCTCGGTAGGTGGTCTACAACCGATCTAGTGAAATTTTGGGAGAAAAAAATAATTGTATCCTAAAAAAAATCTCCTCCTGTCACTTTAACTTTAGTTTTAAATTCAAACTTAACTTTCCCAAGGAGACGTAAAAACTGGCATCATACACATACGGACCTGCCGCTCTCGGCAAAATCCCCCTACTGCTTTTCAAGCCAGGGGATTAAAAAAATCATCGGTCCTGACCGCTTGTGTAGCCTGCCATCGCGGTGTGACTGATAGGCCTAACATGACCTTTGACCTTGATATGTGACCTTGACCTGATCAACAGGAGGGATCCCATGTTGCACCTATGTATCCAGTTTGGTTCCCAATGAACTTTAAACTTTTCAAATGAGCAATGTCAAATTACCTTTTCAGCCTCTTTACAACTTGACCTCCACATGACCTGTGACCTTGTATGCGACCTTTTTTTTTTTTTTCGACCTCATCAGCACATGAGCGGAATCCCATGTTGCACCAGATTCAAGTTTGGTTTAATCCATCAAAGTATAGAAATAATTACAGGGCAAATGTTAACCCTTTTCACACACAAGACATCAACAACAACAGGACATCAACAACAGGACACAAAGACAAAACAGACTACAACAACAGTGGACAAAGTGATCACTATGTGTCTTCCTGCCTTAGGGCAGGCGACACAAAAATGAAGGCACCCTTACACAAATCGCTGAATGTCCCTCTAAAATGATTTCTCTTTCAGAGAAAATCTGTGAAAAACCATGGACTTTAGTTGGCGTCTTATCATGATGAGGTCTGTAGTCAAGATTCGAATTTTCAATTTCAACATAAAAAGTGACGACACATTTGTGGCATATCTGAACATTTATGTTTCACATTTGAATGGGACTTCTCAGAACACCATCTACTAGTTTTATTCATATCAAAAACTTGGCATTAATGATGAAGTAAAATAAGTAACACCATTGTATCACTCCAACGTCCTACCCAAAAGTAGTGGTGACAATTGCCGCTTTTCCTCCACTCACAAAGCAACATAACGAAGCTCTACGGTTCCTTAGCTTAAACTAGAAATTGGTTTATAATCCTCCTGAAAGCATGGTGTACATACAGAACAGCTTTTCTCGCCAAGCGGAAATTTTAGATTTTTGAATGAGACTCTCTTTTGACTCCCTGCATATCCCAAGTAGTGTATGTTACTAGATTCATACAATTAGTTCATTATTAAAAAGAGTGAAAATGAAAATTTGAACTACGGAGGATAATCTTTCTTAAAAATTCTATCAGAAAAAATGAAATTTATGCTACTTTTAAGGACAGGTTTTTCCTCAAAAGGGTTATAATTCACACTGTGGGGGCGACCAGCATTATTAGCAAACCGAACCACCACCACCAAAGGTTGTGTATACAATAGATGACATACAGATCAATTTTTTTAAAAAATATTATTTTTTATTACTCAGTTTTATTAAAGCAATTCAAGCTTAAAAAGCATGAGATGGCAGCATCCAGCATTGAAAGAATCTTACCACTAAATGAGTTATGTCTTCTGCCTGTATGTTGCAAGTATGTCCGGCTATGCATTTGTTCTGCTTTGACACATGGGGCCATATTTCGTATGACGGTAGGGAAGGACAGCCTGACGTTTGTTAGCAGGGATTCGGAGTGATCCAAACGGTCAAAGGTCAATATATGATGTTCAATTTGCACAAAAATACTAAGACCACTAAATTTAGGCAAAGGACTGCTGACCTGAACACAGAACTGAGGTCAAAGGTCACACATAGGTCAAGGTCCACCAATAAGTCAAAAGTGACATGAATCTGTACACAATTACTTCAACTTGAAAATTTTGAGGTGTATATGTGTCAAAATTGCAGGAGTGATCTACATATGCATGGTATAGTTACAAACAAATTCATTCCCTTTTGAAATTGTTGGTATCAAAAAAAAGCTTTCATTCCATTTTACACACACAATATAAACACAACCTATTTATTTCCTTTAAATTAATTTTCCCACACAAAAACATCAATATTGTGAAGCTCAATTTTGACAAGCAAATTTGCTAGAAAGGAAAAATTGCTTGCTTTTGATTGATTTTATTACAATGACATTGGCTGTTTTTCACAACCACCGACCACAAAATAATATACCGTTAGCATTTATTATCGACTGACCTTGGGGGAAATACTGGCATTAATAGTGAAATGACAATTCAGGTTGATATTGGACCATTTTTGTAGTTTGAACCATAATTACCATAGAAGTGAATTGGCATTACGTTTTCTTTTTTATTACATGTATTATATATGCTGACGATTAAACCATTGGATGTGAAAACAAGCAATATTTTGTAGCATTGCATATTGGGGACAATATTAAAAGGTAAAGATTTGTTTTGAACCCTCATAGGTTTGCGAAATAGTAACCATAATACATCGTCAGGATGTTTAGAGTCTCCTCAGAATTTGTTAAGGAAAAATAATCAAATTGTTAAGCAGAACTTGTGAAATGCATATATTTATAACATGATACTGACTTCTTGGAACAACTCTCTTTTATGAAATTTTTTTTTAAGCAACTGCCGTAAGGTCTTTTTTAATAACAAAAACATCGAATCCTAGGACCGTTGTGTCGGCCTGCCATCGCGGTTAGTGCATGATTGCCTAGCATTACCTTTGACCTTGATATGTGGACCATCAAACAATGAGGGATCCCGTGTTGCACCTATGATTCAGTTTGGTTCCAATTGAACTTCAACTTTTCAATTGGTCAATTTTACATTTTTTCCGCCTATTTTTACACTTAACCTCACATTACCTTTTGATCTTGTCAATGTGGACCTCATCAACAAATGGGGGATGCCATGTTGCAAACCGTGACCCAAGTTGGGTTTAATCCATCAAAGTATGAAGGATTACAGGCAAAATGGGTTTTTAACCCTTTTCACAACAGAAAACACAGACATCAACAACAACAGACATCAACAACAACAGACATCAACAACAACAGACATCAACAACAACAGACATCAACAACCACAGACTCAAACAGTGGACAAAGTGGATCCCTATGTGTCTTCTGCCTTAAAGCAGGCCACACAAAAACTATACATTTCAGCCAATGCTTAAAGTGGAGGGGCCAATCTGGGATTACTGTGAAAATTAGTAGACACAGTTACTAAATTTTGGCTCCAAAGTGGAGGCCCCTCTTGCACCCCCCCCCCCCCCCCCAGTTCTACTGCCACTGAACACCCCCCCCAGCTGTCTATACCATGGAGTCTGTCACTCTACTCTAACCCACCGCTCATCTATGGCATAAACATTTACTGGCAAGTATTTACGCTTAAAAACAAAAGCACAGAACAAAAATGAATCATTATTTAATATGGTTGTCATTAAAAAAAAAAAAAAAAAAAAAAAAAAAACACAACAACTTTTATGGGTAATCACATTAATAACCTGCATATTTCACTATTAAAGAGTAAACAATTTATTCATTTTGTATTAATCCTCTTATAGAATTTTGACTTTGAAAATTCACAGCCATTATTTCCAAGTTCAGATACTACGTAAATAGTGGACCAACCATAATTCTTATTTTTTTTTATAAACATCTTAAAAAAAAAAAAAAAAAATTGAATTCTTTTGCAATATAAAATCATTAATGCTATAATACGGTATCTAGAAAAATCATATTTGTATAGCACACCAACCAACTCACATTTTGATTTTTTAATTTGCTGTCATCCATGCATGAAAATCGCGTAGATTTTCTTGGTGTTGAAGTTTGCAGTAATTACGTTATGAGGAAGTGAGGTTAAAAATTAAACTTTGTAACAGATTTGGTGATTTTAGAAAGGTGCAATCCAGAGACTTTGAAGTCACCCAATATTGTCTAAAATAGTAATTCCATATAGATTATACACTCAATAGATTTCTTGCCTTGTAATTTGGCTACAGAAATGTCTTTAAAGAGAGAAAGAATGAATTTTCGATTATGCTTTAATTTCAATAAAACATAGGCTGAATTTTGTATTTTTTTCCTATACAAATTAGAAAGTTCACAATTTTTGTACCAAAGATACATTTCTCGCTTAATCCTTTCAGATGGGTTAATTTTTGATGGAAAGCTTTACTCAGGGCAAAAATCAGACTCAGTTTTTAGGGACACCTGAAAGGGAAATCTCTCATTGCCACTTAAAGGATCATTTTCAAAAAAATGCCCTCACTGGCCCACCCGAGGGTGTTTTGAATCAATCCCCATCATGCATTGCAATGTGCCATACTGTGTTGTACTACACCATGCCATTACTTAGGGATAAAAAAGTGATTCCAAAGCTTAATAACCACCAGAATAATATAATGATCATGCTAAAATTCCCTAAGTACAATGCTTTTGGTGGTCTAAAATGAGTGTAAAAGTCATAGTTTTTTAATGTGTTAAGAATATGATTTTTGGGGGATCACATGACCCTATGAGTTGTAAATATCCCAACACTGGTGCAATTGCGGGATTGACCATACTCGCTCTGGCCCCAACCCTACTTGACAGCTTCATCTGTATGTTTGTATGCTTTTGTGTACTTGAGGCATTTGTTTGTTTTATTTCTATTGCCTGCTTAAGCCGTGATTCAGTTTCTCTTCCAGACCAATTCCACAATATAAATACTTGTGCAGAATAATAGTCCACCCCCCTCCTAGCAATTGTGGCCATTAAATAGGAAAAACAATTATGACAACAGACACTCAAATCTGCCTATCATGCATCAGCTGGCTTCATTCAGAATTCCTGCCTCTTATTGCCTGTTAACAGTGCAGGTGGTTGAAAATAAATATCTCATATTTGTAATGGTATCATAATGGGATTTTTGCACTTTGTTTTGTGGCATGCATGAATACAAACGTAAAATTTTAACTTTTTGAAATATTGTTAACGTTATTCTTTTGTTTTTTTATATGTCATTTCACAATTGAGTTTAAATTGTAATACAAATAACAAAATACTTTCTTCGCGGTCCCCAGACCGCGAGTGAGTGTCGTCTGCCGCCCGTTGTTTGTGAATGGGGATAAAGTCACATGAGGTCAGCATGATGTCACCAATGTCACATGCGGTCCACCATAACAGTCACCCCCCACCCCTTCCCTCCTTTCTACCAGTTACATCATCGTAGCCTTATGGAACTCATACGGCATGCAATATATTAAGGGTTAACATTTTGATCCACAGACAAACAGACACATACGAGAGTAATGTAGGTTTGTTTGATTGCCTGAACCTATATCCTAATTTTGAGATTCAGCTCTCTCGAGCCCAAATTCACAATAAATACTTGGAGACCAATAGTCACATCCCTCATAGCAATTTGGCCATTAAAATAGGAAAAACAATTATGACAACAGATCATCAAATACTGCATATCATGCATAGCTCTGCATTCATTCGAATTCCTGCCTCTTATTGCCTGTTAACAGCAGCCAGATGCTTGACAATAAATTTCCTAAGGGGTGTAATATGCAGGTGGAGGGGGGAAGCTACGAAAGGGAGGAGACGAAGAGATGGGCTTGGAGAGGAGGCCAGGAAAAAGAAGAAGAAACATATTGTATATGTATCAGTAAGGATTTTGCATTTGTTTTATAGTTGTATGGATACAACCCTTAAATGTCAACTTTTTGAGGATATTGTTAAATTATTCTTTTGTTTTTTATATTCATTTTACAATTGAGCTCAAAATTGGTATAAAAATAACACAATACATCGGCGGTCCGTGTCGTCTGCCGTCATGTTTGTGAATGGGGTATGGGGACAAAGGTCACTGAGGTCACCACAGTCACATGCGGTCACCAACATGTTCACCCCAAACCGCCCCTCCTTTCCCCCAAGTTACATCACCGTAGCCCTTACGGAACTCAATGCATGCAATTTCTTTAAGGTTAACATTTTGACTAAACACAGACCCACACCCCGATCAACAGGCATACGACCATAGTAATCACAAAAACGAATATTGTTTTGAAAAAAAAAATATTTCCTCTAGACCTACCATATATGTCACCAACCCTAGTGCTTAAGTGACACTAACAAATTGTATTCATAAAACCTACACCTAACTCAGCAAACACATTGATTACCGACTATGTCACAGGCATAAAAAAATTCTGAATCCATTTTTTTGTTCACAAAAAATCAACTATTTAAAACATGTGATTAATAGGGGAACATTACTCAACAATGTCAATAATATAATGAAAAAAAACCTCAACTTCAACAGAAATTGACAGCAGTTTTGAAACACACTGATAGTGGCCTGCCATACGTCTGCATACTAGTATTTTTTTTTAAAGACCCCTAACCCTAAATCCCAAATTCATAACAATTTTATAACACTGCGGTTCTCAAACCTTTAGTCCACCTGTTTGTGATTCACCTTTCCTTCACTCTCTGCCAGTGACCTCTAATGACCTTGACCTTGGTATGTGGACCTTTACCCTACCATTACATTCCAAGTCTCTATGGTGCACGCCTATGACTTGAGTTAGGTGTCCCTTTGTACGAGCAATTGGAAAAATGGTTCACCAAAACTTTAACAACACCCACCACAACATGTATACAAAACATGGAACAAGACATACAGAATTTGGATTAGCTGTGCTTCCCTGCACTATGGTGCAAGTGACACAAAAACTTCTAGTGGGAACAAATCTGTCTTAAATTACAACGTGTCATCTTCCTACATTGATGATAACATTCACAACTGCCAAATTATTTTAACTTATAAGTATTACCCAAGCACAGTACATGAGTAAAATCAACAAACCAACACAAGCAGAAAAGTCGTCCCTATCATGCCATCACCTTGTACTTACTAGACGAGAAGATAAAGCATACGTCTAAAGTCTCCATAATTCCCCCCTCACGCTGCAAGTGTGCTTGCACAACTATATGCTCCAAGAACCGATCACCCTCTCAATCAACCCCGGTAGAACTCCCCCACCACTACACCATAAACCAGCGGCAACAACGGCATACACTAACTATACACACAATACACTGATGACTGGTGCATAATACCGGTTGCACAAAACACACACACGATTAGCTTGTAACTGTGTCTGTGCTAGGCCACAACCAATGGAACATATGCATCATCATCATCAATAGCAACAGACAGTATGAGGTCGCATCCCCCCATCACAGACTGACAGGCCGATTAGTACATCCGCACTGACGTGCTTCTGTTACGGCATGTGCTCCCGCTGCATGGAGGAACTGCCTGCGTGTCTCGTGGATGTGAGGGTACTGCCGGCACGGTCTGTCTTACTTGAGGCAGGCGATACCATTGTGTGCACACGGGGATGGATAAAGCCTGCGTGATGCAGGCTAGTAATAATGTTAATGCACAGAGGCCCTTTAATTTTTTCTATGCAAAATTAATGGTGATAGACTGGATCCAACATACATCTTGTGTAATGTGTGATGAGGGTATACCACCGGCTCATTCTGTATTACTTGATGCAGACGATACCATTGCGTGATAACAGGGATGGTTAAGGTGTGCATTATATTACTCAGGCTAGTGATAATGTTAATGTGGAGAGTCCCTTTATATTTTATTTAAAGGAAATTTATGTGCAAAATTAAAGAACATACAAAATTAAATATATTCCTACAATTTCCCCAAAAATACACCACACTTTTTAGAGGCCATTAAGCGAAAGTAAATAGCAAGATATGCCAACATGTTGTGACCTCTTGGAAGGGGGTACCATGAAGTTTTCAGCCTCATCTTCATCACTCACCCAACTCAACTTACAAGAGACATTCAGAGATTTTGAAATATAACTTTTTGACTGCAATAGTTAAAAATTTATGCTGGTTCCTTTACAACTATATTTTTTATTCACATATTGAAAACAGGTCCCGTTAGGAATATAGTTTTTACGGCAAATTGGTCCTGTTAGGGGTATATTTTCACTGAAAACTGGTCCCATTAGGATTATATTTCAAGGAAAATTGGTCCCATTAAGGGTTACTTCCAGAAACGCTGGAATGAGCATGGGTACCCAACAAACCCCTGAGAACCCTCTCCAAATTCAAACATGAAAAATTACATTCTAACCCTCTCACACTGGGCCTTTAATTTGTAATCCATGCTGCTACTACCGTCTCATCCTGAAAAACCATATTCCATGATGCTATTTATAGCTCTACCTGCCTCTCTCTCTCTCTCACTCTGACCCAGATGATGAGGAGATTGTTCCATTATGCCCAGTGGGAGTGTCATCATTATCAGCACCAGTATTACCACTATCATACCACAGATTAGAGAAATGAGGCTCTCTTTAACTGTGATAAAAATTAACCCCATGGGGGTTGTCCGCAGTGGGGAAATACACAGTGCGGTTTGAGAGAAGAGCTCCAAATTATTTCCTGCTGGTGTGTGTATGTTATACATGCCTTGTGGGGGTACAATTTCACTTGCAGTTCATTTATGACCAATAATGCCAGTGCACAGCATTGTAAACAGCTTTTCTGAAATTAGTCTCAAGCATTTTAAAGATTGGAAAGAAATATTTTAATAATTAGCAATTTTCAAAGTCCATTACATTAAAAAGATGCAAGGTCTTTTTATCACAAATAGAGTTTCAGATTTCTTTAGCCCTATTTTTTCATCCTTTGTATATTTTCCCCATTTGAACAAAAATACCACGATATTTCTACAGCTTTATCCTTCACTTTTTAGCTGAAATTCCCGTAAATCGACCATGTGAACTGCATAGTGGCTAAATGCAAATTGGTGAACACTAACCCTATGTATTGATTTGGTTTAACCTAAATGATCCTCGTTGAGCAACTCTCAAGAGTATTTTAAATATGTACTGCAAAATTGTTGGGTGGATAGCTTGATCAGTGATATTGTGAAGACAAATTTATTTTAAAAAAATGATGGTAAGAAGCTCATGCATTTTTCTACCTTTGTCACACACACACACACACAAAATAAGATTTATAGAGTACTTTTTTGAAGTTGCTCATTTTCAGAAAATTTCCTACTCCTGAATTTCAATTTAACAATAATGTATTTTCTATCATAACTAGTCAGATGTTTGTTAAGATCAAATGGTATACAATGAAGATGCAAAGAACTCATATGTGATTTTAAATTGAAGGTGCCAGTGCCTTTTTTTATAACAACTGAGTATCCCTTTAACTACTTTACAGTGTCATTCACACTCCATATGGCACTGTTAATCGATATCTCCACTCAAATCTTAATACGGCTCCATTTCACTTTGAAATGCTGTGCAAAGCATGATCTTTTTGTACACATAAGAACTTTTGAACTGAACATTTTACAAGGAGCTCAAATTTGTATTGCATAAAATTTCTTGCTAGAAGCTTTCAGTGTATTAGTGGGTGAGCCAGGCATGTTGGTCGGTACCACCTGGGGGAGGGGGGGGCAAAGAGGCATTTATACCAGGGCTACCTCATACTATGACATACACGAAAATGTATGATGGCCATTCTGTAGGGGTAGCTTAAGCGTGCTAGGGGCTCGCAAAAGATTATACAGGGGTCAAAATTGAAAAGTGGTCCAATGTTGTTGAATTGCATACCAAAATGTTTGTATGTTCACAAGGATTAAAAAAATGTATAGTTTGTGCTATCTCTGACTTACCCTTAAGGAGTTATAAGCTGAAAACCGTTATTGTAGGTCAAAGGTTAAATTTAGCTTCTACAGGGGTCAAATAATAAAAAACGCTACAATTTTAGTGGAAATGGTCTCATATTATTTATAATGTTATTACAATTAAAATAAGGAATAGTTTGGACCATCTGCAATGTGAAATTAACAAGTTACACACCTCATTAGTACTACCCCTATAGGGCTGGGGTTAATTTTGAGTGTAACTTGGTAACTATACATTGTACATTGTCCAAACTATACCTTGTTTTACTTGTGATTACATTACAAATAATATGAGACCATTTCCACTGAAATTGAAGCGTTTTTTTAGTATTTGACCCCTGTAGAAGCTGAATTTAACCTTTGACCTGCAATAACGGTTTTCAGCTTATAACTCCATAAGGGTTAAGTCAGAGATAGCACAAACTATACATTTTTTTAATCCTTGCGATCATACGAACATTTTGGTATGCAATTCAACAACATTGGACCACTTTTCAATTTTGACCCCTGTATAATCTTTTGCGAGCCCCTAGCTCGCTTAAGCTACCCCTACAGAATGGCCATCATACATTTTCATGTGAGGTAGCCCTGGTATAAATGCCTCTTTGCCCCCCCCCCAGGTGGTACCAATAAGGCTACTTTAGATGGTCTGGCTCATCCACTATATGAAATCAAGCTGCACCTTAACATTCACAACTTTTGGAATTACAGAGCAGCAGACAAGATTATATTGAATGTCTCTCAAAATGGATCATATATTGGCAAGAAATTCTGAGGCAAACAACAAATTTCTGATTCTTTAACCTGTGCAATCAGGCGGATGACACTGTGTACAAATGCCCATAGACAATTTCGACATCGATAGTGATAGCGCCACCATTTTCGATAAGCTACATAATTATTTATGCATAAACGTATTCATGATGTAAGCCGGGAGATGACGTAGCGTAATAGTGCCATGCACGACTGGCGAACTATAAGCTACAGATTTCATGCAGATCAGTGTGCAGTACGCATCCATTCTCTTGATCGAGTGTCCTATCCCGATTTATTTAGGATCCCTGGTGCAATGTACAACATCACCTCCAAGAAATTTCAGTCCACTTATTCCTTATCAATTTCATCTATGACCACTTGTTATCACATTTGTCAACTCAAAAACACTCATGTCAACATTTTGACACATTATTAGCACTTTGACACATTGGCACTGTGAAAACGTCAGCAAACACAAGCACATTTGTGACCTGCTCCACAAAATGAGCATAGTCACAATTACTCTTTTACAGAAATATGTTAATTTAAATCTGATCAAAAATCAAAAAGAAATTTCTGGAGGAAAATATTAAATTTAAGAAAATTTGTAAGCAACTGACAGGTATTATATGTCTCATAATAGCTTATGATTTGAAAATTTCAAATCTAAAGTATCCTAGGAAATAAATTTTACTCACTTTGGGCAAACAATTATACAATCAGCCTTCCCATGTTCTTATATTTCAAGCACTGTATTATGATGTTTGCTCCTTTCTGCTGACAGGGCCTGAGCCTTTCTCAAGATGTATGTTTTGAATTGCTGCTGTTTATCCAGTGACGTGCATTTGTCACCGAGTTTATTTGTCTACATTGACAAAAAATTGGCAATCACTCAAAGTTGCTTCATAGAAAGTCATAGATTTAATTTGCAGTGTATGCATTTGTATTCAATGTAATTGTTGGGATGATAGGTACTTTTATCGTATCCATGACCTCATGGTGGCCATAAATCTGATGTGTAATTTTCAACTGAATTTGTGGAACAAATCCAACCAAAAAAGGAACAATTATGATGCAGATATCTGGACACATAACTATACAGCAATAAAGTCATCACAATCTACCATCCTACCAAATTTAAAGCTCATAGTTTGTTGCACATAGGTACAGTGGATTCATGACACTTTTTTAGCAATAAACAAAATGCTCTCAAAGCTTACTGTATTGGGCTGGGGAAAAGGGATTGTATTTATGCTTTTTTGTGGAAAGTTTTGAGTCAGCTAAGAATCACCCAAGTTACGCCAACAAAAACAGCTTTTTTAGGCCTCAATGTAAAAGTAGGTAATTCCATCCACAGATAGAAAGTCAGCATTATCTGAAATCTACACAAAAGTTTCAATTTTGGAAGATCTTTTGCCACAGAACTGTCTGACATCATAAGCTTCTAAAGAGCTTAGTACGATCTCCATCCAAATGGAATGGCTGACGGTGATGGTATCATCTTAAACGAACATGACCACAACAATGTTTAATATTTGACGAGGCTCAGATTCCATACAAAAATCCAAGTCTTATCATTTATCCCAGTTAAAGACACTATCAGTGATTTGAAAAATATTTGAAATTTGCAGGAATAGCTTTAAAGTGAAGGATAAGTCTGTAGAATTCTCATAAGTTACCTTTTCCAGCTGTAGAATTGAAAGAAAAGGAAGAAAACGGTAGTGTTCCAAGATACGATTCTCCATTCAATTACGTGTTGTAGTAAGTGTCCGTTCGGACAGTAATGACTAAAATCTCCGATTCTGTCCTTATTAGGTTGCTTCTGGTCTTATCATTTGCAGGGTATGTTAGGATACCTGTACTTGTTACGTATATGCTAAAATCTGATTTTTGATGATTTTTTCGATTTGCTGATTTAGCAAATCACTGATAGTGTCTTTAAGAGTAAGCCTCTGTTATTTGATGCGAATGTCCTGTAGCAAAAGATCACTCGTCTCCTACAAAGAGGTTAGTAGGTTTATATATGTGGCAATGCTGATATTGTATCCTGATCAGATTTACTCTTTCCCTCACATATAACAATACGTAAATACGTTCTTGTTATATATAGTGTTAGTTTCCCTGCATCAACTTGAAACTACTTTATAGTATGAAATTTTCACAAGCGTTTTATTTTTGTGCTTTTTGCAAGCCGTGATTAGACCACAAAATTTACAACCGCACAAGAATCTTTTGTATACAAAGAATACAGCATTGCACTTGATGCACCCGCAAGTAACTTGTGAAGCGTTTTATACCTTTCAAATCACGAAATATTAGTACCGTGAAAATAAACCTTCTACAGCATACCTCAATACAGAAAAATAGACAACTCAAAGTCACAGGTTATTTCATGATCAGGACAGCAATATTGTAAGAAACTAAATGTCAAACTAAATAGAGCAACTTAAACTGTAAAATTTTTCTAATCTGCAGCTAGTAAACCCTATCTCTGAGTACTATATACAATCTTGGCCATAAATTGAGATTAGATTATGGTAGGAGAAAACAAGGAAAGAATTTTGCATTGTGCCACCACCACATGAATTCGGCAGCCTCGACGGAATAAACTGCATGTTGAAGGATGTGGTGGCATAATATTGAATTCATCCCAAAAACAAATTCTGGCACCCAATCACACAGCTACTGTAGCCAAGTGATTAATGCACTGGCCTCGTACACCAGAGGTCATGGGTTCGATTCCAGGGCTGGATCACTTTCCTCCTTTTAATTCTTTCCCCTCATGAAATATTTAGAATGGGATACTTGTTGGTAATTGCATTCACTGATTTGAAATTGGGCATTTTGTTGAAACATGCCAACACATTTCTTCCCTGCTCATGACAACGGTCTAAGGAAAAGGATTATGCAGTTCAAGTGATTAAGTTCCCCATTACTTTTGGCCAAGATTGTAGTTTGAGTTATCAGTGAACAAGACGTGTTAGGACTACTCAGTTCTAAAACAAGAAAAGAATTTATAGTTAGATCAAAAATATTAAGATGATGTGAATTAGAATCTTGAATAATCAAGTACTACTATATTTACCTTTACATAAAACAAAATTGAAGTGTATACGAACAACACAAATCCAAAAATAATCAAAATACCAACTAACAAATGAATGAATTTGTGCAAAACATAAACTATACTATCACAACACTGATATAATATCATGAACATCACGATAACAGAGTATGGTTGTCTCACATGTCAATAACATCACAATATATGATGGTATGTGCAGTGGCGTAACTAGATTGTCTCGCCTGAAAGGGGGTGTGCGGCCCAGACTGTCTTGTCTGACTTGGGGGGTGCAGTCTCATCTGCAGGATTGAAGCTTATGACAACCATGTTGCACAACAGGGTGGAATATCCATTTTCTCATGCAAAATGGTATAATTTTCAAGTCAGGGGATAGGGTGGACCAGCATGTGGAAATCTCATGAGTTTTTTTTTTTTTTTTTTTTTTTTTTTTTTTTTTATGAGGGGGAGGGTTGGGTCTTCATTGCCAATCCTGGTTACACCACTAAGTGCAGAGACTTCACAGAGTTAAGTTGTGATAGGTCGTTTGGTTTTTCAGTTAACAAACAGGTTCCCACAACATTGCCAAGTTAGATCTGGAAATGCTTTCCAACATAACAAACTCTGTAAGCATCAACATTCAATTTCCACTACAGCCAGTTTTGATTTCTTTTAAGCACTTTGCTTTCAACCATTTCATTTTTTTGGCATGGCAATAATTTTGTCCCCATCTTGTGGGAGCCCTGTTTGAGGACTACACCATCTTGCTGCAGTGAATTCAAACGAAGGAATTAGCTTACCGCTCTACTTGATCGCCCCGGGAAGAAGAACGACAGCGATTTGCTCCGAGGGCGCTGAAAATTAATCCCAAGCAAACGTAAGTCTTCCTTTATATTGTTCTTTCCCCCTCTTTTGATTTAATCAACAATGTACAATACCCTGGTAAAACAATCTCAACGATTCAGTGTTTCATTGGGGAAAAGGTGTTCAAGAGAGTGGAAAAATCCAAGTGATGCAACCTGAAAGAAATGCGAAAGTTAGGTACAAGGATCAAAGGACACAGTTAAACACTGCAGGTCTGGAAAATGAATGCCACTGGTGTTTTTATTTTCCATGAAAACTTGAAGTTCCCAGAATTTACGAAAGTCCTGTTTCAGGCCAACTGACGTCGTCATACTGTAAGAATGAATTCAACTCAAAATTGTTAGCTTCTACCGGACAAACGTGGAAAGAAGAAAAGGCAATGAACTCCTGTGAGAAAGTTGCTGAAAATTAATCCTGAGCATGTGTGAGTTGACTAGTTAAAAAGATGTCTGACAAAAACTACATTATTGCACAGCAGGAAATGTGTTTGTTTTTTTTATACGTAGCTATTTGAACCCATGACTACAAATGGCTAAACTGTTCAAAAATTAATTCTACTCAGAGAAGTTGGGGGGGCAGATGCAAATTGCTAACTGGTCACCATAAGATTGCAATTACAAAGGTCTTTGACCTCTTGTCAGTTTCACATTTTTTATATATTTCTGTGTTTGGGGACCTCTTATTTTCCATTTGACCATTGATGATTTTTCCTTTTTAGCAGTCACTGACCAAGATGATGTATGATGTACAAAAAATATCTATATATATTATGTGATTTTGTATCTCCATACATTTAATTGTAAATACGTAGTATACACTGAATTTTTAATATTTGTATTGCCGCAACTTAACATAAAAAACAAATGCACACAGAAATTTTATTGCAGTGTGGAAAAGAAACCCATGTAAAAAGGAAAAATACTGCCAAAATAGCCCACAATATAGTATTTAATAGTTAAAACTCCATTGGGAGACACTAGCCAACACCAGCCTCTGGGGGGGAAAGGGGGTACAGGGATGTGCTGATGAGAAGGGTATCATTTTCAGCCCCTCTGGTATATCGATCGTCCCTTTTTTGAAAATTTGGTATATGAAAGGGTTGCATTTCTGTTACAAGTATATTTCCCAGTGGTCAATCAGGTATAGAATGCATGCAAACCACACAATGTGAAAAATAGTGCTGCCAGAATGGCTCAAAATACATTTTAACAGCAAGTTTCAGCTTCTGGGGCTTCACCCCAAACCCTCCACCAAAGCATATGTTTTGCACTAAGTCTGGGCTCCTGAATCTAGCTATTTTGTGCCCCTTTTCTTCAAAATCCTCCCCAAATATGGGAACTATTCACATATCATTAACACAGGTATATGGAAGGGTGGTTAAGTTAGGGCGCGTTCCCACTATGATGTTTGGTACCAGGACGTGGTATTCGATGCTACATCGAGCCCACTTCCTTGCCTAGTGGGAACGCGTTTTAAGTGGACTCGGACCTACATCCGAGATCGGGTCCGAGACCACCTCAGGTAGGTAGTCTCGGTACTAGGACGTGGTACCAAATGCACAGTGGGAACGCGTTTGTACATCGTAAGTGGGCCCGGCTCACATATCACCGCGAAAACCACTGCCTTGGCTGTGAGCAAGGCCCGGGGAGCAAGGACAAAATTATCCCAAACAAAATCCGTATTTTTCAACTTTGAATTCACAAATATACCCTGAAACATCTACACATTTCTTCCTGATTAGTTTCTCTATTTGTATCATATATTTCATTAAGTATAAAACAGGATACTTGAGGAGAGCAGCGGTGAAAACAGCGGTCTGACGGACATCCATAACACGTAAACAATGAGACTTCCGGGTTTACGATGAATCTGTAAATGGATACGATCAGAAAATGATAGCCTAGGACGGTGTTCTTGTTCGACAGTCAATGCGTTTTACATCAAAATTTTCATCAGAGAATCCTATTTGTTTCAATTCAAGTATCAACAGGAGGAACAGAGCATATCAATTTTTTGCAAAATAACTAGTGGACGGAATGTAAGGAACAACATCCGGGTAAGTGGGCCCGATACTACATCGATGTTTGGCACGGATGGAGTACTATATCGCGACAGTGAGAATGCGAAATCAATGTGGGCCGAGCCCACTTCTATGTGGACTCGGACCTAGGTCCGAGTACACATGTTTATAGTGGGAACACGCCCTTAAAGTCACGGGTATAGAGACGTGTGGTTCAATCTGTTTTTGGTATATTTTCGGGGTAGTGGTTCAAACACCCGGCCGCTCATCTCTACCCAAACCAAAAGTGAGAACGTCCCCAGCTAACAAATCATTCCGAGGGCACTGCAAGTCAATTTCAAAGAAAAAAATTTCTTTTCTACTCTTTTTTTTTTTTCTTAATAGGATAAATACATTTAGGACTGTTCGCATTGATATGTATATTTCAGTGTACCCAACAGAAAAATATTCAGTTTTGAATTTCCAAACACAAGTCTACCCTTCTATTTAGTTACCCTGGAGAAAATAGCACATTTCTATCTAGGAACTACTGAAAAATTTAAATCATATTCACAAAGTCTCTCTATATTTCTATTTTCTCTGTAATGTGCATTTCCTGATCATTCTTGATGCAGGTAAAAAAAAAAATTTGCATGCAAAAGTTCTCAAAAGAAGTGCAGAACAACAAATAAGGGTAGCATTAACAGTGACAATGACAATGCAACATTGACATACTAAAATAAAACAGCTTTTTTTCACCCAGGGCAAGATTTCCAAGTTTGGTCCAAAGTTTGTAAGCGTCCTACTTGATTGTCTAATAATTTCCAAGCATAGACACAGACCAACATTTTAGTGTATTATTACAAAGGTGTTTTTTGCAAGTTTCAAGCCCAACATATTGTAGAAAAGAAAACTCTAACACCACACAGTGACATGAAAGCAGCATATGGTAGCATATCAACAGAAATAGTTTCACTGCAAACGTGTCGTTCTTACCGCCTCGTTTGATTGCCATGGTAGGCTGATTTGCAATGAACTTCTCCGAAGCTGGTCCTGAAATTCAACCCAATTGCAGGCAGATGAATTTCTTTCAATATTCCTGTTTTTGCTATTTTTTAACTGTTTTGTAGACATATATTTAAGTTTAAAAAAAAAAGAAGTATAATATACTAAGGTATCCAACATTTAAATTTCACAGAAAAAGTAGGACTTTTTATACTTTCATGCTTTATTATTATTTTTTGGGGGAGGGGGGGAGTTGTTTTAAGGTTTTAGATATTGTTAATTTCTTTAACTGCTTTTGAAGGAAATAAGCCAGAAGAAGTCTTGCTTATGGATTTTTTATCAATTACAAATTGGGATGTGGGATAAGATAATTTTCCAGTAAAGCAATAACTGCATGCCTAACGTGACCAATTAATACTCCTGTGTTTTAAGCATGATGCAAAGCCTTCTCAAGCAGTATGAAGCTTTATTTTGTCTGAAAACTTACAGAGGCAAAGTAATAGCTTTTGGCTTACCCCTCTATTCGATCGTCCTGGGAAGAGGAACGATAGCGAATTGCTCCGATCCCGCTGCTGAAAATTAATCCCAAGCAGGTGTTATGGCTCTCTTCTTATAAAAGCATAAAACCTGGAAAAATACTTAACCATTTTCCCCTGTAAAAATTTTGGATTTCCTTCTTTTTTCTCTTTTTGGTGAAGTGAACAGAAGGGTGTGCGAAGCTTGAATGTAATGTCACAACACAAGTTGGTAAACGTTTCATATAGAAGTCCCAAGCATGCAAATGAGGTATTACAATTGATTCCATCATACACTGTAAATTGTGCAGTAGTGCTTGATGGAATAAATGTCAATACCTCATTTGCATACTTGGGACTTCTATATGAAACATCTACCCACAAGTTAGGCTTACCACTCTACTTGATGGTCCTGGGATGGTGAATAAAGAATTGCTCCGTTGGTCCCTCTGAAATTAATCCCAAGTACACATCAATTCTTTCTCATTTTTTGACATAAGCACAATTTTTGCAAGTTTCTTCACAATCACACCACAATCAGTATCTTGATGCACCCACAGAGAAAGTTCACAACACCACACCCCAAAAGAAATGCAAAATAAACAGCAGAACCTATAATAAAGCTATAGGATTGCAGGATAAATAAACCAAGCAACATATTGTCGTGCAGAACAGGACAAAACACCAAACACACAGAAACAGCAAAAGAATGCCAAATTTGAAAAAATATGCAAAAATTATTTTGTCTGAGTTTAAACCAACATAGCCATGCCTTGACTTTACTGGGGGAACACGTATTAAAATGGGGCTTTTACTACTTTTTGTCAATTTTAATTCATATGAGTAAATGAAGCATGAAAACTGATCATCATCCAGCCATTGTATTTGAAATCCATAGAACCCAATATGGAAGACTAAGTCTTCCGCTACCCATGTGGAAGGCTTATTTAGTCTTTCACAGAGAGGG